>JASPKZ010009445.1:0-65524 GCA_030220185.1 Diploptera punctata | reverse complement strand
GATCGAATCCGAGCCCGCTGCGTGACAAGGACCACAGAGGTGGACTGCGCCATAATTATAAAGTAATGCACTAACAAACGTCTGTATATTTTTTCGAGAAAATCGTACATGTGACCATGTTTCAGTGTTTTCTCTGAGGTAATGTTTACAGTATCATATTTGCATTTTATGTTTGTAAAGTCAATGCGGCTTATTTCCTCTGGATTACGAGTATGTATATAATGCCCTTAGATTGGAGATCCAACGTGAATAAATTCAGTGATGGGTCTGGCACGTCAATGCCTCTGAACGTGCTTACTTTCCTGTCTTGGATTGCTCATAAGCAGAGGAGCCCGTTAGAGTACCGGAATCTCGCTTTCATCCTTTCCCGTTTGCAATAACCAGATGTTACATTGCCCAGAGATGACAACATATATATGGGAAAAGGGTTTGCTTGTTGTGCTTTCTGTTGATATGACAGTGAGATGTATATAGAATTTATGAATTACACCGATTCGGCATTGATGACTCCACCGTGACCTTTGCCAGTCTTAACCTGTTGACATAAAATTATGCAAAATCAACAAATTTTAAGTACAATAAATTCAACATTACTACGAAAAGTCAACCAAAGACGATTTTTAAATTTTATAAAACAATGGTAGCCCAACTTTGTATGTGAACCAGAAACATGGACTTTGATATCAAATAAACTCTGAATAATAGAAGCGGTTGAAATGAGATAACTACGACCCCATAGCGGCCTACACTCATTTTGATCATGAACGGAATGTTGACATCAGAGACGAATTGAACAACACAGCCATCACTGAAACCATAAACGTTTACCGAGATAATTTGTACACGGGTTCATATTACGGATGCCCAATGAGAGATTACCTCAAAAACTGTTTATTGTTTACGGAAAATGAAAGTAAATTTATTTCTAATTCCATTCATGGACCCAATCAATAAATTGAAGAAACTGTGATAAGTTGTCCAGTAATTAAAGTTATATGAAAAAGGATTTTAGTTGAATTGTACGGACCTAATGGGAGGCGAGATGTTGGAAGGTACAATAAGGGACGGAGAGATCAGCTCACTTGAAGCGGAACAGACCAGAAGTCATAATAATAGGAAGAAGCGTGCACAAATATGCATTAGATTTGGTCTCTGCTGTTTGCCAGCAACGATTTTGTTCTCTTTAAACAGAGATTGAAATGGTATTTTGCACACGGTCTATCACAGAGCGTACACACGCAGTCCATTGATGGATCATGATAGTTTCAAATGGTAGTGTTTGTGGTGATATCCGTGCACTGCCAGTCTTGTTACTGCACTGCATATCTTGTTTTATGGCCCTGTCCAGTCTCGATTAATCATTGCATCTGTTGCAGAAAAATCGTCCGGTGTTTTTTCTCTTCTTTTGTCTTATCTCCTTCAATGTAGTTTCCTGTTTAGTAGCTGGGTAGCAGTAACTTTGTGCGTAGATCTTCTACGAGGAAAGTTTCCCATGCTAACTCATATGCAAGTCTAGATGGAGCAAATTTGGAGATCCCCATTGCTGCTTTTAGGAATCTTGGTTTTACTTTTTCTAAGGTGTTTAAGTCTTCGTAGCTGAGGTCAGTCCATATGATTTCTATTCTATATGTTAATATGGGAAGTATTTTTGCCTCAAAAAGTTTCATGGCTGTTGCAAGTGACAGTTGTATGATGTTTTCTATGTCGTATATGGGGCACGCCGTAACATAGTGGTTAAGGCACTGCGCTACAAGCCGGAAGGTCGAGGGTTCAAGTCCCGATGGGGTCAGGATTTTTTAAACTGATCCAAACCTTCTGGCGGCACTATGGCCCTGGGGTCGACTCAGCCTCTAACGGAAATGAGTACCAGACGCTTGGTCTGGGGGTAAAGGCGGCCGTCACGCAGGGCTGACATCGAGTGCCGATTGTCCAGAAAAAGTGGGAGCCTTAACCTCCTACTACCCCAAGGGTCTCCTGAGGCCTGTAGTTGGATTACTTTACTTTTATATGGCAACTATAGTAGCTGCCATTCTCTCTTTCGTATGAATTCTGAAATGATTTGGCTGTTGTTCGGTGTGTGTTACTCCTAGATATTTAAAGGCATTTGTGATTTGCAACAGGTTGCCCTGGATGTATGTGGTCACCGTCTACCAGTCGTCCACCCTTACTGAATACCATCTGTACCGTTTTTGATAGGTTTATATCCAAGCCATTTTTTGTCTGCTCATGATGCGAGATTGTGTATTGTTTCTTGCAGTTCTTCCTTATTTATCGCCCCGAGTAACATATCGTCTGCTTACATAAATACACTTTTATTGATGGGCGGCATATCTGGGTTATTTTGAGAAGTCCTAATCCATGAAAGTATTTCTTACGATGACGTAAAGTGACATATATCGGCATGTGGTTGTCCAAAGAGGCAAACTCGTACTACTATATAGTAGTAATAGGACTTTATTAAGCTAGAAGTAAGATACCTATAAATATATTTACAAATATGGAACACACGGGCAACAAGCTGAACGTGCTGTTGACACAGTCCGTATTAATAAAAAGTTTGATAATAATATAAAGTAGATAGAACAAAAAAATAAAAAAAACGCAATAGATAATAATATAATTACATTATACATTAATTAATTTACGTAAAATTATTAAGTTTTAATGATATTATATTCGCTTATCGTAATCGTCGGTAATATTTAGACATTTCCATGCCCCAAACCTAAACCAAGCACGCCCAGGTATATCTTTAATAATAATAATAATAATAATAATAATAATAATAATAATATTGTTTTATTTTAACTGGTAGAGTTAAGGCCATAATGTCTTCTCTTCCACTATAGTAAAATTATACAAAAATTACATATTTATTACTGTTTTAAGATATTATTAAAATATCGACTAAACAAAAGACAATGAAATATAATGTTATTAAAATAATATAAAATGAAATAAGTTATAGGTTCATCTTTAAATCCTAGGTTGAACATTTATATATCTCACCGTACAACTAAAGTTTGTTTGTGACCGTGTGTGTGATCCCATTTGAACTGTGCGGTTGGAAAATGAAGGAAGTTTTGCAATGCAAAAATATTCTTGAACAGTTATAACACAAAATACGGGAAGGCTTGTGTCATATTGACACACACATAATGAAATGAGGACGACTTTGTATTAATGAAATTTAATTTTCTTCCAACTTTGTTATCTTTTATTTACTCAGTAGAAAACGTAAAAAATTAAATATACCCCACAGGTTGGCATTTTAATTACATTATACACCTGAACTTTATGGACAGTGAAATACCCTTCTTAAAATCCATCTTGTGTCCTCAGCCCCAGAAATTTAAATTAAGTCTATTTCCTGTGCAGACGAGCCTCATAAAGCGAGACATTTCCTTCTGTCGATTAAATATTTATAGCTTCAGCACCAGGTCTGGATCCACTTACCTGCTCAAGCTATCCTCCTACCCAATTGTCTTGTGTAATTCTCCGAGACTTTTTTAGAATCTCTAGTGTAATTTTATATTACATATCATATTTTATTACATCTCACCACATATATTTTGTTATCCTCATATTGCATGCGCTGACTGAGTGGTGGCAATGTCTGCATTGCCCAGCATGCTGCATTCTGGAACCAGTTGCGGCTCCCTGGCAGCCACATTCCATAGTGATGATCGTTATGGAGCTTACCCACTTAGCCTTCGTGTGTCTAACAGTGTTTAGTTGTTTAGCTGTAGTATCGGTGTTATGGATGAAATTAAGTGTTCCCTCTCTAGAGCAGGGCATCGTAAACTATGCATCCGGACAAGCAGAGAATCGGAAAGCCAGCAGTACGGAATGAGTCACACTACTGTAGCACAGCTCACATCTCACGGAGGTGGACCATCATCGGGGGGTCTGGTAAATATTGTTCGGTATACAGAATGTCGTCGGCCGCGGTGGACTAGTGGTTATGCTCCTTGTCTCCGTTTCTGAGGGTCGCGGATTTAAACCCGGCCGCGCTCGTTGGATTTTTAGGATGGAAAAATCCGAGGGGGAAGTCCTCCGGGAGGGACTTTAAGCCGTGGGTCCCGAGCCTGATGATTTTCAAGCTCCTAAAAGATCCTTAGGCCTAAACAAAGAGACCTCTAAGCAAAATTTACCGACCTCAAACATCCTAGTAATTCCTTAGTTGCCTGCTAGATGTCTCATTGAGTCGGTGTGTTGACTGCATGCCACTATAGACATCTCGGAGCATATAAGGTAACTAAAATAAACTCCTGACAAAAGAGAGGCTATTGCTGAACAATGGGCTACGCTATTAATCACACCCTTGCATAACGTCGCTGTAGCATACGCCCTATATTGCGAACATCCCTTCGTAACATCAAATATATAACTTTCCTTCTGCAGTTTTCTGTACAACCCTGGATATCAATTACTCTCTCAAAGCTATCCATCTGATATATTAAATTACTCCACTGTAAATAATAAAAAATATATTATTTACGAAAAGTTCTACAAATCTTAACTTCTGGTATGTTTTCGTCAAAAGAAGTGTGTGTGTGTATGTGTGTGTGTGTGTGTGTGTGTGTGTGTGTGTGTGTGTGTGTGTGTATGTGTGTGTGTGTATGTGAGTGCATGTGCGCGTCACTCTTCTTAATTGTAAGAAGTGTCACATACAATTTATTCCGAGGTTTCGCATGAAATGTGGTAGACAAATTGTATTTAAAAAACCACTAGTCCATCCATAGTAATTCTGCCTGAGGGCACTTCCTTCACTGCAATCATAGCATTTTCATGCTATGCTTTGCAGCTTTACTAGGGAATTATAGGTGTGGTAGCTTCCCGTTGCTTTCCACACCGGTGAAGGATGATGATGATATTGATAATGATAAGGATGATGATGGTGATGATGGCCATACGATTTCGGGGACCGTTTGGGCCTTAAAGTTTTCCTGACATTTGTCTTACAGGTGAGAAAAAACCCCGATAAAAACCTCGCCCAGAAAAACTGCCCCGACCGGGGAACGAACCCGGGCCCGCTGCGTGACAAGACAGCACGCTACCTCGAGACCACAGCGGTGGTTAATATATCGAATTATCTGTTGTTATGAGGACCTAATTTTTTTTTGTTTATAGGTGTCTTCTTTCAGATATAAGGTTTTTACGTAAAATAAACATACAACAACGGGTCAAACGCCTTTACTGATGGGGATAAAATAAAATGACGTTTTCCCTTAGCATTTTTCGATAAAAATAATTGGCTGAAATGTTATCAGTTCTTCTTTCTTAACGTTAATAAGAGGTATTTATTTTATTTTTTCACTTTCAAATTAATATATGCGTTAATCAAGGAATCTGAAAATATTAAAAAGAAAATATTGTCACATTTTTGGACTGGCTTTTGAATTTCACGGTGAATCGGAAGGCCCGGGGAGAAATTTCCACATACGTCTATACCTGAAATCTGGAAAGTCGGTTCTCGAGTCTTCTACTAGAGAATAAAATATAAGAAAATATGAGAGTCGGATCCGCTAGTGGTACTCGTGCGCTAAGTATGAACGAGTAAACGTGGAATAAATGCGAAAAGAAGATGTTCTAAGTAGGGAAACCGTCAGCTAGTGTAAAGAAATGAACGATAAAATAAGTAATGAATGGAGAGATTTTAATAGCAGCAAATTATTTGAGGAATAATTAATTATTATGAAATAAATAAAGTGAAATATGAAATTTTCTGCAAACATCTGTGAAGTAAAATTAAAGAAATTTCATGTAAATCCTACGCAATCCCCATCCACGAAAATATGTTTCACTTCATATTCCCCGTTTACTGCCTGAAAATTAGATCTCTTAAAACATTTCTACCATTTTCTTTTCAGAAATAAACAATGATTTACCACCTAAAGTCTAGAAGACGTTTTAATTACCGTACTGTATTTGTCCGGCGAAATCCATTTTTAAAATTTGGTCTTCTTAGTCTTATTTCATTCCACTTTGTAATAAATACTTCAGTTTTTTTACAAAGTAAATTAATTTCTTATGTTTCATGACGCCAGTACACAGAGCCTATTTAGTAACACTAAGAAATTTGGACTGGAAGTAAACATCAATCAAACTAAATAGGTAGTCACACAACGAAGTTCATTAATTAATGGAAAAGGACAGCTAATGACAAATGAGAGAAATTTTGAAAATGCTGAATTCAAATATCTAGGAACAATTATAAATAATTAGAAACAGGAATGAGGTACAGAAAGAAATTAAAAATAGGCACAATTCTGGAAATGGATGTTATTGCTAGGGCTGGAAAAAAAGTAGTAACTAATTTCTATACACATTGTTTACAAAAGTGCGTCTTTGTCAAGCGTTTACACTGCCTGCTCGGAGCGGAGAGTGTGTATGTTGCACTCTCCTCAGTAATATACCTGTTTATGTGACGTGTGGTTGTATCAGGAATGCCAAAAAAAAAGTTATGCAAAGATAAGAGCATTCCTACACAAAACGGACTGAACTAGAAGTCTGTCCCGAGTAGCGCGTGTCAACGTGCAGTTTGTAAACATAGTGGTCTAAGTACAATGCAGCCTAGCCTATTACCAATACTTTTTTTCAGTCCTAGTTATATCTTCTGTCAACACAACGTCTCTCGATAAACGTTAAACTTAAATATATAAAAATGATATTCTCTCAGTTATATAGGTTCCAAAATGGACTCTTACTTTAAGGGAGAAATCATTACGAGTATATGAGAATAAAGTTCTAAGGAAAATGTCTGGACCAAGGAAAGGCGAACACATAGGTGAATTGAGAGGTCTACATAAAATGAGCTACCTGATCTTTTCAGAAACCAGATGTAGTAAAAACGGTTAAGACTCCTAGATTGCGATGGTCAGGACATGTGACACGAATTGGGAGTGAAAGATGGGCATGGAAACTCGTAGGAAAATCAGAGGAAAAGCCGCCTCTAGTAGATAGGACAAGCATGAGGTGAGAGAATAACCTTAACCATGATTTGAGGGAGGTGAATCAAACAAGAGATGAATGGAAAACATTAGCTCATGAAAGGGATATATGGAGAGCTTATGTCCTCGCAGTCGTGAACCTCTGGTTTCGATGAGTCTCAGCAAGTTAAGAATGTTTCATTTCTAAACGTTCCTATCGTTTTTAATCAGTCTAAAAAATAAATTTATTTCAAGCATTGAAGTAAGAATTTCTTTGCGTTTTCTATAAGAAACTCAAATGTACCGGTATCTTGTTGATAAGAAGGATGTGCAGTGTCGTGATGTGTTACAAATGGAGAATATCCTTGTATTCTGTCAAATGTGTTGCCGCTGTTTCATAAATCCAACTCACGTCACTGATAACTCCCTTCACTTTCAATTCAGTCAAACGCTATAACTTCAACCATCAATCAGATTTCTTTCTCGTTTCTCCCTTCTCATAACTCTGTTTCTTATACACGCCTTCAATATTTGCTTTCCATCTTCTATTCTAATCAGTTTTATATCTTCTCTCTTGATGAACTTCATATTCCTTCTTTCGTGTCGTAGTCCTGGACTGTTGCCGCCTACAAAAAAAAATCAACTCTCTTCCTATACCGTCTAAAAGTATGTTTACCATTTGGTTGATATTTTATAATTTCCTAAGGAATTCTGGGTATGGACATACACTCCAGATGTCCACGCTAGTTCTGTGGATACTGATCGATGTGATTTATTACGGGTACCATATACAATTCCGCAAGGTACAGCGTACTGTTCGCCGCATGAACTTCTCCTCACCACCATCCCTCCCAAAGCAGATAATTGCTCCAGCTAATTTCTTGTATGTATGTATGTATGTATGTATGTATGTATGTATGTATGTATGTATGTATGTATGTATGTATGTATGTATGTATGTATGTATGTATGTATGTATGTATGTATGTATGTATGTATGTATGTATGTATGTATGTATGTATGTATGTATGTGTGTGTATATATATGCGAGTATGTTTGGATCAAAGTTGGCTTCATTCTTTATCTTATTCTTTTCCTTCTTTCACATCTTCCCTTCTTTATTCTTCTTCATTTCATCTTATTCATTTACTTTTTTTTGACTTCGTGTTCTTATTATTATTTCATTTATTTTTCTTTTTTTTTCTTTTTCTTCATAATTTCATCTTATTGATATTCATTTTCAAATTCTTCTTCGTATTCTTCTTCGCCTTCTACTTCTTTGTATTCTTTGTATTCTCGTCCCCCTCTTTTTTGTGTTCTTCGTCTTCTATGTAATCTTCTTCGCCTTCTTCTTTGTCCTCTTCGTCTCCTTCTTCTTTGTGTTCTTCTTTGTCTTCTTCTTCGTCTTCTTATTTCTCTTCTTCCTCTTCTTCTTTGTCTTCTTATACTTCTTTGTCTTCTTCTTTATGTTCTTCTTTGTTTTATCTTCGACTTCTTTGTATCCTTCTCCGTCTTCTCCTTCGTCTCCTTCTTCGTCTCCTTCTACGTCTTCTTCTTCGTCTTCTTCGTTTTCTTTTTCTTCGTCTTCTTTTTCTTCGTATTCTTTTTCTTCGCATTCTTTTTCTTCGTCATCATTTTCTTCGTCTTCATCTTCTTCGTCTCCATCTTCTTCGTATTCATTTTCTTCTTCGTATACATTTTCTTCTTCGTATTTATTTTCTTCTTCATATTCATTTTCTTCTTCGTCTTCATTTTCTTCTTCGTCTTCATTTTCTTCTTCGTCTTCATTTTCTTCTTCGCCTTCATTTTCTTCTTCGTCTTCTTTTTCTTCTTCGTCTTCTTTTTCTTCTTCTTCTTTTTCTTTTTCGTCTTCTTTTTCTTGTTCGTCTTCTTTTTCTTCTTCGTCTTCTTTTTCTTGTTCGTCTTCTTTTCTTGTTCGTCTTCTTGTTCTTCTTGTTCGTCTTCTTGTTTTTCTTGTTCGTCTTCTTGTTTTTCTTGTTCGTCTTCTTGTTTTTCTTGTTCGTCTTCTTGTTTTTCTTGTTCGTCTTCTTGTTTTTCTTGTTCGTCTTCTTGTTTTTCTTGTTCGTCTCTTGATTTTCTTGTTCGTCTGCTTGTTTTCTTGTTTCGTATTCTGTTTTTTCTGTTCGTCTTCTTGTTTTTCTGTTCGTCTTCTTGTTTTTCTTGTTCGTCTTCTTGTTTTTCTTGTTCGTCTTCTTGTTTTTCTTGTTCGTCTTCTTGTTTTTCTTGTTCGTCTTCTTGTTTTTCTTGTTCGTCTTCTTGTTTTTCTTGTTCGTCTTCTTGTTTTTCTTGTTCGTCTTCTTGTTTTTCTTCTCCTTCTTATTTTTCTCCTTCTTATTTTTCTCCTTCTTTTTCTTCTCCTTTTTCTTCTTCTTTTTCTTCTTTTTCTACTTCTTCTTTTTCTTCTTCTTCTTTTTCTTCTTTTTCTTCTTCTTTTTTTCTTCTTCTTGTTCTTCTTTTTCTTTGTATTCTTATTATTCTTTATCTTCCTCTTATTTTTCTTCTTTATCTTCCTCTTCTTTTTCTTCTTTATCTTCCTCTTTTTTTTTTAGTTTCACGATCCTTTTAGTCTACCCTTAGCCTTCCTTGTAATAATCGACCATTCTCTCCTCTCTTCCGCTTTATTCCTCCATCATTTAATTCCAGAAGCTCTCAAATCTGCTTCGACATCATCCAGCCATCTCTATTTCTCACGTTCACATATCGTCGACCTTCCGATTTTGAATTCAAGGTCATCATCATCAACAATCACGGATTAAGCCCATGTGGCTTGTTCCGGTCTGATAGATTCTCATACAAAAGTTGGATACACCTCTTCTTCGGTCTACCAACATTCCTGCGTCCTTTTGGTTTTGTATTTAAGTATAATTTTGGGAATCCGATCATCTTCCATTCTTTGAACATGTTCTTTCCAGTTTTTTCTAGATTATTTTATTCTATCTAAGAGTGTAAAGATATTTACCTCATTTCTAATATCTTCACTTCTTCTCTTATCTAGAAGTTTGCAACCAGCTACACTTCTCAGAAATCTTAATTCAGCTGCTTCTTTGATATTCTCTTCTCTTTTAGTTAAAACCTAAAAATTCACTACCATACGATAGTAAGGGGACTGCCACTACTTTATAAAATTTTAGTTTTGTTTCTTTTCTTGTGCTTTTGAATATCCTTTTGATTGTTCCGGAAAATTTCTTGACCTATTGTTCCACATATATAATTAAATTAATTAAGTTTGTTAAATAGATCTTCATTTTTAAAATAGGAAATTTCATAACCCAGGTATTTAAAATGGTTCACTTGTTCAATGGGTTTCCCCTCCAGAATTATATTAGCTCTTACGGTATCTGATCCCTTAAAAGCTAGGATTTTCGTATTACTTATTGATATTTTGAAATTATATTTCTGTATAATGTTATTTAACTGAAAGAGCGATTTCTGTAGACCATCTTCTGAACTAGATATTAGAACGTGGTCGTCTGCAAAATGTAAGGTATCTAACATCATATTTCTTATTTTGAAACGTGAGTCCAAATGTATCTGCCAATTATATATGATATCGTCAATATAAATATTAAAAGGGACAATGAAAGTGGACAGCCCTGTCTTACACCTCTATTTATTGTTGCTGTTATATTGTTTTTATTTTTGCCTCCAGTTTCTATTGTTATTTTATTTTCTACATATAGACTTTTTATTGCAGTTATTAGGTGCTGAGGCACGCCTTTCTCTTTCATTATATTCCACAATTTATTTCTGTTAACTTTGTCAAATGCCTTTTCAAGATCTATAAATGCCATAATAGTTGGTAGATTATATTCTCTATGTTTCTCAATTATTTGATTGATAGTGAAAATGCAATCTGAACAGGATCTGCCTTTCCTAAATCCACTCTGGGCTTCTAGAATAATATTTTCCATAATTACGTTTAAAAGATTTTTCAATATAGTTGCATACATTTTATAACAGGTACCCAAGATATTTATGCCTCTGTAATTTTCACAATCATGACGATCTCCATTTTTATAAATAGGATATATTTTGGCCGTCTTCCATTCTTCTGGGATATGACCAGTCTTCCAGCATATATTCAATAAATCTAAAATACGTTGTTTTAGTTGAATTCAAGATTATTTTTGGAATATAGGCATCTTTCATTCTAATGTCGTGTCCTAACCATCCTACCTTCGGGCCTCTATTTCAACTTCAACATCAAGTGGTATATTATATTTTCAATTCCGTATTATATCTTATTCGCCATTGTCCATTGTGAAATTTGGTTTCAAAATCTTCCTCGGAACAGGCAACTCTTGTCTAAACCAGGAAGTGAAGAAGAAGAAGAAGAATATATTCCTCAGAATTTTCCTCTCCCACAAGTCATTAGATATGACTCAATTCTCTTTGCTGGTGTTTAAGCCTCATTTCCATAGAGAATAATTAAATAATCGTTTTTATATTCTAATTTTGATGTCTTTAGTTATATATCTTCTTGTCAGGAAGTTATTGAAAATTATGATGCAATGATAAGCGCTTAATATTTTAGTTTTCATGCCCTCTTCAATACAATTTGTTGAAGTAATAAAAGTTCCTAAATATTTAAAATTCTCAACTCTCTTAATTTTGTCCATCAATATACCATAGCTACCCGTCCTACACTACCCCACTACCCACTTTGTCATATAGTCAGTCTTCTCAACATTAATCTTCAGCCCTATTTGTGATACACTTGTCTTAATCTGTGTTACGACCTCATTTAGCACAACAAGTGATCTTAATGTTACGACAGAATTACCAGTACAGCGATGTCCAACTACTGAGTTCACAGTTAGTTTAGGGAAATTAAAATGACGGAGGACCAGGCGAAATTCGCCAAAATGAGAATAGTAGCTAGTGGAGAACTTAGGTGCACTATAAAGAAATCCAGAGAAATTTATACTTTCTATCTATCTTTGGGGTTTTACAGCTGCTGCCGTCTCCCCGTGCCAAACCTCCAAAGCCTACGGTCTTGGGCATCTTCGATGCTTAGCCCTCTAGCTTGCATTACTGTCTTCATGTTTTCCTTCCATGTTAACCTTGGTCTCCCTCTTTTCTTCTTTCTGTTCGGATGCCATTCATATAGTTGCTTCGGCCATCGTTCATCTTCCATTCTTAAGACATGTCCTAACCACTTTAATTCCTTCTCCTCACTTCTTTCAATTATGCTTTCTTCTGCTTCCATTATGTTTCTAATTCCCTTATTTGTGACATGTTCTAATCTAGACTTTCTGGCACTTCTCCGTAACAACAAAAACATAGTAAGTTTTATTATATCTTCACATGGATATAATTTGACTGCACTTTAATATAATTTATTTCACTTCACTGTAAATTAGTTATAAGATCAGATTACTATTACACTGTGATCATTTAATTTAGGTAAAATGTCTATTTAAATAATGTAAAGGTAACGCGACGCAATTCATCGCGGAGAGAGGAGCAGACGGTCCGCTCCCAGTAAGTACCACTCTTCATCTGAAGCTTGTAACAAATGCAATCGTATATAAAGATCTTAAGACCAAGCTTCCAGAAAAATCTCAAGATTTACATAGGTTAAATTGCTAGTCCTGAGTGAACAGAATCGCCCGCGCTGACATAACATCCAATCAGGAAAATGTATAATTAATAACACCTCCTACACGAGAAAGGGTTCATATTTTAACCAACTTACTGCAAGTAAAATTAGGCAAATAACTTGCAATTTACGAACAAAAGATTGACATCACTTCCCGACTTGCAGGTACACAGAAACGTAGAACTGTCTGGAAATATAGCCTCTATGCAAAAGTGCACTATATCAAACAAATTGCGCAATAATATGTAATTGCTTTCAATTTAAAATTAATTAATATTGGAAAAAGAGGGTGAAGATAAGAATCTTCCAACCAGCATATCTCATACTTTGTTTTGTCTTGTTGAAAATTTCGCCTTTGTTTATTTCCAATAATAATATTTTCCGATGCAATATTAAGTAATACTGTGGTGTGCCTTGCTCCATTTTTAGTTATACAATTCTCATTAAGAAATTTTGTATTTTAACTTAATTATATGTTTCTGAAAGAATTATTTTAGTAGGACTAATCAATTTTTAGGAACACCAATTTCTCGCATAGCTTCCAATATCAGGGAACAGCTCACACTATCAAAAGTGTACAAGGTGTAACTAAATAACCATTACTGACTTTGAGGAAATGTATGGGGATCAAGGCGGTAACGTCTATCATAGGAACTGATGTCCGAAAAGGTGCGGATTCCCTCCACATGTAAAATACCACAACGCAAGTTGTCGCATTTTAGACGCCAGAGACGCTGCTCGTTCTCCCGGCTTGACCCTGCTAGACCACTATCTATGGGTCACATTTAATCCTACATTCTCAGAACTCCTATGTCATCCGAGGAAGACCTTCTGGAAGTGAGTTATGACTGCGGCGGATGTTGCGGGACCAAGGTCTGATGATCGTGTGTACCAAAACATAGTACTAGAGGTACCGTATCTGATTTGACGTTGGTAGTCGTCACAGCGAGCCCTTCTTTTGGACCTAGACGACAAGCAGCAGGCGTCAGAGAGAGAGCAACTCGTGTTGTAGTTTTTTGCGTTTTTCCGGACATGAGTTCCTATGCTGAACGTTACCGTCCTGATCCCCACTACACGTTCTCAACGTATGTAATGGGAATTCAGTTACACCCTGTAAATTTGGTAAAACCTAATATAAGTTAGACTTTTTTTATATATTGTCGTATGGTAAGTTCCGTGGTACTTGTATTCTCTCTGAATCCACATTAGATAATGAACAAATTCCTTATACCGATGGTGTTAAAATTTGGGACTTTACTTAGATTCAAATTTAAATTGGCATGTCCAAGTAAAATAAACATCTAAAAGGTCTTCGCCATAATGCATTCCCTAAAGCGTCTCAAAAATTGTCTTGCTACAGCTCTTAAAATAATTTTAATTCAAACCTTAGTGATGCCGCATTTTGACTATTGTGACGTTCTACTAACTGATATAAGTGACGGATTGTCGAACAAACTGCAGCATGTCCATAATATGTGTATCAGATTCATATTTAATGTTCGAAAATACGATCACATTTTTCCATTTTTCTACGAATTGTCTTGGCTACATCTAAAAGAGAGAAGAAAATCGCATTGTCTAATTCTCTTATTTAAGATCCTACATACCTCGATTCCCAATTATTTGTCATCTCGTTTCCAGTATCTATCCTCAAACCACAACTTAAACACAAGATCACAACATAGTCTCTTGCTTAATATACCGCAACATAGGACATCACATTACTCCATGTCATATACCATCTTCACTTCTCGCAACTGGAATTCCCTACCACAAGAAATAAAGGGCTGCCGGACATTGGCAACTTTTAAAAGAAATCTAAATTTATATTTGCTCTAACCTCGACTTCATCATTACCCAGTGCAAGGTATATATATTAATTGGTGTTTCTCGTAAAATTTATCATATTTATACTATTATTATTATTATTATTATTATTATCATCATTATTATTATTATTATTATCGTGAGTATTATCGTATCATTATTGTTATTATCGTATAAAATGTTGTTTGTACATGAAATTTGCATTGCTACATTTAATGTATCTTTAACTGTTTATAATTAGTATAGTGTATATCTATATTTGTCAAATATTTATTTGTATTTGTGCTGGTTGAGTAGAAGAGAAGGCCTTATGGCCTTACTCTGCCAGAATAAATAAATTATTATTATTATTATTATTATTATTATTATTATTATTATTATTATTATTATTAACTCTCTAAGGATTTGATTAGTGTACGTTCTCAGATATTTGAATAAGATATTTATAAAAAAATCTTATATATATA
Organism: Diploptera punctata; assembly: GCA_030220185.1. NCBI lineage: Eukaryota > Metazoa > Arthropoda > Insecta > Blattodea > Blaberidae > Diploptera > Diploptera punctata. Next base: position 50,674 of record JASPKZ010009445.1, on the reverse strand, counting down.
TATATATATATATATATATATATATATATAACGTCCAATAATAAAATTCCTCTATAATTATTACAGTTCAGTTTACTGTTCTTTTTATATGTAGGATACATTCCTCAGGCAACTGTTCTCAATTCGAGACGTTCAAATCATACATGTCCTTCCAAGTAATGATATCTCCTTTCTTTTTCAGCTCTGCTGATATACCATTTTCTTCTTGTTCTCTATTATCTCATTTCTTAATTGCACTCTAGACAGCTGTAGCACTAGTTCAAGTGTATAACTTCAGGACAATAACACACAGTTTCCTTGTATGTATGTTGTATATATGTATATGACATAAGAAAAATAAATGCCTGGACGGGATTCGAACCCGGAACTCTGGGTCGGTACCCCAGCGTATTATCCATTACACCACCAGGCGAATCCAATTCAAACATTTAAGAAATGGATTCGCCTGGTGGTGTAATGGATAACACGCTGGGGTACCGACCTAGAGTTCCGGGTTCGAATCCCGTCCAGGCATTTATTTTTCTTATCATGTCATATTAAGCTAGCATTGCTCAATGTTAAAAAATGTAATTATAACACACACATATATATATATATATATCCATCCATAGTAATTCTGCCCGAAGGCAGGTCCTTCACTGCAATCATAGCATTTTCATGCTATGCTTGCAGCTTTACTAGGGAATTGTGTAGGTGTGGTAGCTTCCCGTTGCTTTCCACACCGGTGAAGGATGATGATGATAATGATAATGGTAAGGATTATAATGATAAGGATGATGGCCATATGATTTCGGGAACCGTTTGGGCCATATATATATGGTATGATAAGAAAAATAAATGCCTGGACGGGATTCGAACCCGGATCTCTGAGTCTGTACCTCAGCGTGATATCCATTACACTACCAGGCGAATCCTATTCAAACACTTATTTTTCTTATATATGTATTATACTCTCCATTATTACTAGATGTCGCGAGAACACTGTCTTCACTGCCATCTAGTAGCTGACTATATCAAGTAAGCAAATTAAAGAGAATATTTATTTTACTTTATAGCAGTGACGCTTTATCGATGTTATAATTAAATCTTTAACATTGAGCAATGCAAGCTTAATATGGTATGATAAGAAAAATAAATGCCTGGACGGGATTCGAACCCGGATCTCTGAGTCTGTACCTCAGCGTGATATCCATTACACTACCAGGCGAATCCAATTCAAACACTTATTTTTCTTATATATGTATTATACTCTCCATTATTACTAGATATATATATATATATATTCATCGAATGACTCATTTAAAAGTTCTTAAAAATATTCCTCTCATCTATTCATTATCTTTTTTCTTCCACCAATCGAATTTCCATTTTTGTTTTGACAGAATGTAGTTATAAGTTGAAATCCATAATTAATATTACGTATATTTTCTAAAACAAACGTTTTGCTCTCATTCCTATTAAAATGATCATGTATATCCAAAATTATATCTTCTTCAAACATATTCTTCTTTCTGCATATTGGGATTTATTTTGCATCCTCATACTCCTGTTTATTTATCTGTAGCATTTCATTCTTAATTTATATATTTCCTTTACAACTTCTCACTGTTCATCAAACCATCCACTTCTTGATCTGGATTATCCATATCCAAGTGTCTTCTCTTCTGATTTCTGTTTACAGTTTTTAATGATTTCCCAGTGTACTTTTTCTATTAAAGTTTGGTTTCCTAATCCCTTCTCTACTATTGCTTTATATTCTAGAAGTAGTATTGTACAATATTTAAGCAATTCAGTTGTGTATTTCTTATTCATAACACAAGCATTCCTTACAGTGGTGAGTACGGCCGGTATTCAAGAACCAAACTTTCCGCGAAGAACGACTTTCAGCCCGTCTCTCCATGGTTAAATATGTGGGTCATGCAGAACCTACTCTAACTGGCTCACTCCATTCAACATCATGTGCTAATAAGATATTTACTTTAAAAAAGTTCCGGGAACAAAGACAAAATTAGTACGAATATCTACTAAGAATGCCAGACGATAGACCTTCTAAAATGATTTTAAACTACAGACCCACAGGATCTAGAAGTCTAGGAAGACCACTTACTGGATGGAAAGACCAAATCTCTTCAAGTCGGAACGGGCCAGAGGGCCTAAGCCTTGATGTTGATGATGATGACGTTCCGGGAACAATTGAAAGATGAGAGCCTTAGCTTACGGAAGACGTAGATGGCATGGCCTAGAGAGCTTGATTCTTGAATACTAAAGGCCTAGATTATCAATTTTATTGTTCACAATCCCATCAGGGGATATCCACATTTACCAGGCTTCATTACATTACTTATTAAATTTTGCAATTTATTTTCATATTCTCTGCTATTTTCTTATCTTACTTCTCTTGTGGATGTTAACTATTTTAAATATAAGGCATTATAATAGAACTAAAATGACTGACTTTTAATTTCTTAATTTTCATGGATTCCTTATCATAGAATTGTAGGCTCTTTGGCTATAGGCAGGGACATGATATGTTGAACCATACATCTTAGATCTGATGGTCGGGTGCAACGACATTTGTTATAAATTAACTGACATCCATCCATAGTAGTTCTGCCCGAAGGCAGGTCTTTCACTGCAATCATAGCATTTTCATGCTATGCTTTGCAGCTTTACTAGGGAATTATAGGTGTGGTAACTTCCCGTTGTTTTCCAAACTGGTGAAGAATGATGATAATTATAATGAGTATAATGCTATTGTGTTATTATTTAATTGTAATATTATTATTGTGTTTTCTTTATGTAATTGTAATGTTATTGCTGTATTTGTTGTTTATTTTTCTTTACACTAGTACCAATTATTACTTTATTGCAACGGGCTGTCAAAAGCACGTACGGCTTACTGCCCGTGCGACCCATATTTGTAAATAATATTGTAAATATCTTACTTTTTGTCTAATAAAGTCCTACTACTACTACTACTAATTATAAAGATGATGATGGCCGGATGATTTTCGGGGATCGTTGGGCCCTAAGCTTCCTGACATCTGTCTTACAAGTGAGGAAAAACCCCGAGTAAACCTCACCCAGGAGCCTGTCCCGACCGGGAATCGAACCCGGGTCCGCTGCGTGACAAGGCAGCACGCTACTCGAGACCACAGCGGTGGACACTTAACTGACATAAAACTTTAAATTATTGACCATCAAGTGTAACAACAATGTTGATAGTCCATGCAGTTAAGTCAATTGAATAAATTGTTCAGACTATCTTGCATCTGTTTTTGCAAGCAAATATCGAATAGACATTATATTGAGCCCATATTCAATATCTGTGAATATCCATGAAAACATGAAGAGTTAAACTGGATGCTAAATTTGTATTTGTGAAATTAATCTCAGTGCAGTAGTCAAAGGGATAGTTTATTTTCGTTCATTTTGAATTGCCTTGTACGTGTGCGTGCGTATATTACAATGCAATACATCTTTTTTCTATCAGTGTTTTAAATTATCCTCTTACTCCAAACCTCAGTATCTTCCCAGTCCCTTTCCTTTAATCCTTTTTCATCCAACGTTTTCTGTATTTCCTGTAGCCAGGTGTTTTTCTTTCCTTCCCGCTGGAATCCAGTCCAAAACATTCATTGGTAAACTTTCATCATCCATTTGTAATATATGTATATTTCATTGGAATTGTCTGTATTTTATAAAATATATAAATTAATTCTCTTCATTTATATGTAGCAAAATCACTGTGTGTCTTATTCTGTCAAGTTTAGTATATGTGGTTGAATTTCCTAAGAAATTAATTTATACTGACTATTTAACTCATGCCCCAAATGGGAGTCAATGACCAATCACGTTTCAATGATTTCTGTTCTACAAACAATCAGAGTTGTGTTTCACGAAATATTTATCAGTGTTATATTTACCATATTAAAGAAAGCTCCTCCCTTTTAATATTCTGAACAGGTCTGACCATTATTTTGCAGTGACTGAGCCTATAAGAAATACGGCTACCAGATTGTATATATAGTGCATAGATGTCAACACATTGCGCTTGCAGGAGTTAATATAAAAATATTTGTAGCAATTTATTATACCACCAAAAAAAGAAACCACTGTTTGCACTTTCTTAAATGTATTTTTCCCGGGTAATAATCCAGAAAAATATAATTGTCATATTTACATCATACGACATCAGAAATGAATTAATATACAGTTTGATGTGTTTCATTTTTTTCTCCACTAGAGAGCATTCTTACAATATTGCGTTCCTTTGGCAATAAAATAGTATGATCTGGTGTGCAGTGACGTAAACAAAAGAAGCAGATGAAGCGTACCAATCGTTTTTCATTTGTTTTCAAACATCGCCGTTTACATTAAATATATAAATATTTTAAAAATAACTATGTTCAAATAATGATTTGTGAGTAAACAGTTTAATTTTATTCGTTAAATAGTCCTAACAAATGCCACTCTTGATTTCCAAATTCTCTAGATAGATTGGAAATCACTCGTGGCATTACTTATGATAATCATTTTCACCGCAAATTTGATTTAGTGTCCAGATTTCCTCTCCTATGTAGCTTGACTTTGAACTGTAGTTTGATAAATATTTTAGTGTCTGAAACAGATTATTTAGGTCCTTTTAAATGTTATTAGAAGTTGAATAATGATTTGTAATAGATATCTATTCCAGGAATTAAATGTTCTTCTTTCTCTTTCTATTTTTCTTTTTCTTATTTCTTATTTCTTACTTCTTTCTTCTTTCTTTTCTTTCTTTCTTTTTTTATTCTTTCTTTCTTTCTTCTTTCTTCATTCTATCTTTATTTCTGGCATAATGTAAAAAACAATGAAAAGCAAGGCATAATAAATTCCTTGTGTGTAAATACAATTGTATATCTGGCATTAACTTGGCAAAGAGAGAGATGGAGATTTAAGGGTAGATTCTTGACCGCTTTCGGCCAGGTTACAAAAGAAAGAACCCATCCTTTTATCAGTTTTCGTCTTCCCCTTAGCCCTATTAACATCTGCGTGAACAAACACAACACTGGTGCGCGTGAGAGAGGTGAGGCCGAGCTGTCTCTTTCTACAAATTTCTTGCAAAATTAAGCCGACGACTATAAAACAGCCATCATACAAACAGAAGAAATTATAATATTAAAAGATTCCTGGCTCTGTGGTGTTCCTTCCTAACGTTTTTCTCCCTTAACTGCGGGCAGCAGTTGCCTAGAGAATATATGGGTAAATTTAAGAAAAATGAACCTAGAAAAATTAGAGAAACTAAAAGCCCAATACCTAAAAAGGGTGCTCTGTCTCTCCAAATGCACACCCTCGCGACTTGTATATGAACTCTCCAGAGAACCCTTCTGCATAGAAGAGCTGAGACTGAAGTTCCTACTACCAGTGATGACACCAGCTTACCAGGACCTCCTGCAAGAACTCCATGAGAAAAAACGCAAAGTATGGGAAGAATTCTATATTACTGATGCCATTGACAAACCATGAATGGACTCAGGGAGGAGACCAGACTCGCTGTGCATGGATTTCACCACAACCTGTGCAGCAAACAAGAGATTCCACGAGCCCGGCCCAGCCTGCGTGTGTGCAAGATGTGGCGAACAGTTCGAGAGATATAATTTGCTAAACTGTAGGATGAGATCAGAATCGTTGGTGAAACTCTCCAGTGACTAAGGACAAACTTCTTTGCACATTGTGCGGATTTGATATTTTTATTATTTATTTTTTCAATCTTCTAAACTTAATTTGCTGACAATACTAGGACGCTGTATAAAATGTGGAGTTCCTCGTTCTAAAGATTTCTTATAAGAGCCTTCTCCAATCTAACTCCTTGAATATCTACCAGATCTAATCTCTATCTTTCTAATTCACAGCTTGCTGATTTTAATGTTCCACTCTTTAGCATAATCCTGATACTCCAAACATTAAATTTTATTTATTTTCCTTTTCTGAAGATAATTACTTTTACAGAATGAGGCCATTAGCCACACACCAAACCTCCAAGGTAGACCGTCACTCCTTTTCGGCTGTTCAAGAAAACTTTAATTCAATACATTTGCTGCTATTTATTGTAATTTATTATCGGAAATTTATAAACCTTATATTCTCCTAAGGTACATTAGGGTTATAGATTGGGTCAAAGTTGCGATTCATTATATTTTTTTTATACAATACTTAAGTTTCTTTATGAATTTTATTTATAAAAACATTAAAAATGTGTAGTTTTTTTTCTGTCAAAAGCTAGCTTCCAGATTTGAAGGACGTATCCTTTATCCGCCAACGTAAGGAAGGCACTTGTCTGGGTGACAGGAACCGAGATTACAGTAAAATAAAACCATAGCACATAAAAATGTCTAATCTTTTCGTCTTAGAATATGTCTTTTTCTTTCTCAATGTACTTGAAGAAACTAATAATGATTTAGTATTCTCAATGCTAGTTATTAATTTATATTTTATTCATAGGAGCTGAAGTTTTTGAGCCGTCGCTCACACTATGTGAGTTGAAATTAAATTAAACAAGAATATAATTAACAAACCGAGTACATTAAACGTAATGGATGATGCACATTATGCTCTTTTTGTTAAATGGGACAGAAGTCTGTAATTAGATCATCAGTACTTGTTAATTATACCGAAAATAACAGCGCTGCACTTTATTGTAATTTGTCATTACTTTGCAATGGAATTCTAGCGGAAATAATGTTTTTAAATGTAATTACCAGCATAGAATGATGACTACATGTCCGATTTCATGTCTACCTAACAAAAAAATAAAATATTTATTTAGTACTTGTCCCATTATACCGATTTATTGCTACAAATGTCTTAAATTAAAAAAAACACTATTTATCATTTCATTTCCGGAAAAAAAAAGTTTGGTTAAATTGAATGTAATGGAACATATTAAATATAGAGTCATTCCGTGTCAAATCGGACAAAATTAAAAGAAATTTAGCAGATAATTTTGATTTCGACCAAAAATATTTATATTTAAATTGAAGGGACAAAAATAAAATGTATGCGTATTCTTGTTTTCAGAAAGTTTGATTTTTATACAAAATTATTTAAAGCAGCATGTACGCTCTATTACGCTCACTGTTACGTAGAAACTTCAATATATCCGTTATTAATTAACTTAATTTATTCAAATTGGGTTTAAACCATATTCCATTATTACCGTTTTCGACTTCATATTTTGAATCCTCTTGTTTTATAATTTTATTTCGATATCCTAATGCTTCATTAGCTGCTGATTTAACGATGTCTATGATGATTTGCCCATCCCTTTATGCATATATGTGCTAATACTTTTCTTAGTTAAGTGTTGGTTCAGCCATGTCATAGTTCAGAGCTCCAAGTACCGTGCGGAGCGCGATATTAACTCTGGAGCTTGTATTTGTAGCCCATTTCTACTTCTCCGGCGGGACTTGTAAGAAAGGCTACCATTGTCACGGACCGCTTATAAACAGGAAGGAATCGAAATATAAAACAAGTACAAACAGGAGTGACGCATTTATTAATAAATAGTATTATCTCGTTTACAGGATTAAATATTACCTCAAAAGATTTTAATCTGCAATATTTAATATTTGTCTGAACGAAACATTCAGAACCAGCAGGCCTATACGTACAAACAAAACAAAAGATGAGAATACGTTTAACATGTTAATGCATTTCCATACCATTTAAAACAAACATGATTTAATATTTCTTCGTACAGGGGAAAAAAAATAAGTGGGCATATTTATTGCCTCCTACTGTATGAAAATGAATTGCACCTTTTCAGGGTTCTACTTCCCGGGCATTCTTACCTGACATTTGAATTTTTTTTTGTTTATTAATTTAATATCAAGAATATAAAATTAGTATTTGATAAACCAGTCGTCTTCAACTAAAACAAGTTCTGTATGAAAACTTCAAGTAGTTAAAATATGAAGGTCTTTCGAAACAATGTTGCATCTTCTGCACTTCAACTGCTCTGACGTTGTTGTATAAATTGTACAACGGGTTCAAGTCTGCGAGCGTGTTCTCATTGAGCAAATCTGTATTCTCAGCTTCTTTTAAAATGTCTGTCTTCTAGGATGCTAATCTTGTTCTCTCTGTGTAATTAGACACAGTATTATCGGTTTTGTCGATCTGATGACCCGTTTCTAGTACATGTTTAGCGGACTTGATTTGTCTTCGTTATTAATAATTTTTAAATGCTCAGTGTATCTTGTGTTAAAATTTCTTGTTGTTCTACCTAATTAAGACTTGTTGAAATTGTACTTTAGTTTATAAACGCCTTTATATTCGTATTTATCTGTTACATCAATTATGTTTGATACGGTATTGTTGAGTTTGTTATTTGGTTTCAAATGCGATTTTTATGTTTTTCTCTTGTTTCTTCATCACGAATTAGCTAATTTAACCGTTTCAAAATTGGGAGAGGCATTCTGTGCCAAACAAACACGAATTCTTGATTCTCGCAAGGTTTCCATGCTGAACGTAGTCATGCTTCACTGCATTAGCCGAGTGAAACTGAACCAAGTCACCAGGTAGCGTTACCTGTCCAGTGGAGTGCTCCTGGAGCATATCGGTGCGCACCGTCTCATGGAGCTCATGTTTTACATCGCGGGTTTAGACGGTTAACGTACATTTATTTTATACTGCTTTCTTTCAATAAATATGCTTTATAAACTATTTTTTTTTCAAATAAATAATTTGTTTGTCACATTTTCTTCCATGGAGGTTTTAAAATATATTTTTTTTGTATTTACCGTATAATGGTTTGAATGTGTATCCTCACATCTGTATACATGCATATCCTGTTTGCAATGCTATGACATATAAGTGATAATCCTGTCTCTCTAGCTGACCATGTGTATTTATTGAAACCCTTTTTACGAAAGAAATTATTCATGATTTTCAAATCGTTATATTTTATAAGATTCATGATATGTTCCGTTGAGGTATCATTCAAAATTAAAATATAAAATTATGGTATAAAGTTGAGGAGACGGACCTTTCAGGTGAATATTCCATAATTTTATATTTTAAATCGTTATATGCTGGAAAATCAGCTAATTTCTTACCATTCTTGTTAAGCGTTTGTTCTCCATATGTTCCAACAACCCCAGGAATTGGATGTACTCCTACGCGGGCATTAAGATCTCCTGTAACCATTATATAGTATTTTTGTTGACTTACTTACTTACTTACTTACTGGCACTATCGAACCCGTAGGTTCATGGCCGCGGCGTACATAAGCACTCCATACATCCCTATCCTGAGCTAATGCTTTCCAATCATTCCCTGTATAATCTACTTCCCTCAAATCATCATTTAATGTTATTCTCCCATCTCATTCTTGGTCTACCAACTGGGCGTTTTCCCTCTGGCTTCCCTACAAGAAGCTTCCATGCAAGTCTTTCATTCCCCATACGTGCAACATGTCCTACCCATCGCAGTCTACGAGACTTAAATTTTGGATGGACATGGCTCACATTGCTCAGTATTTTTGTTGACAGAATTATAAATGCTGTTTGTAGAGCAATATAGCCTAATAATCAATGGCTGAAATTTCTCTGCCATCTTCTGGAGCATATGTCCCTATAATAGTCATGTCCCCTTATATACTTTCGATCGTACAATTAATATTATATAATTTACAAACTTTAACTCTTTATTCGATTTTCATTTTATTAATAACAATGCTATTCCACTACTTGTTTTTTTTTTATTTTGTTCCACTCCGCTCTATGACATGATCATATCATTAACATATACAGTTACCTGTTGTCTAATAATTATTTTTTCTCTATTTATTTAATTTTATACTGCCATTAATATTTTCCTCTATTATTTTATATATCTTGTACATATTATATATTTAATTCGTTAAATTTAGAGTAAATCAAAATAAATTATAAACATTAATTGTATTGTATTCATAACTTGTAATCGTTTTATATATATATATATATATATATATATATAATATATATATATATATATATATTGTAATTTAGATTTAAGATTATTTTTGTTTGTTTGTATTTTTTAAACCTGGTTGAGTGGTAGACAAGGCCTTAAGGCCTTAACTCTGCCAGGTAAAATAAAGCTATTATTATTATTATTATTATTACTATTATTATTATTATTATTATTATTATTATTATTATTATTAACATCTCTTGAACCTCTCTTCTTTGTTTCAGAAAGTACTACAATATGTAATATTTTTATTTTCAATATTTCTACTATTTCATGCTTCTTTGTATACAATCCTTTCACATTCCATGCCATAACATTCGTGCTGTCCGTTATACCCCTTCGTTTGTCCTAATTCTTTGCAATGTTTTCGTAAAAGTGACATTTGGATGTTTCCCTCCGAACTTTGGGGTAATAGAGTACACCTCCTAAGATGCCACCACGACAGTCTCGAGAACAAGTCATTTTGTAGGGCTGCTACCTTAACCCATTCGCCTCAGAAGATGAGCTAGACTCGCCGGCAGTTTAATGGTCTTCAACTCAGCAGACGAGGTACACTCGCTTAATGCTGCCTGTTATATATTTTGAAATATTTGTACATCCCTTGGCAGTGTAATTTTTTGTGGAACATTTATGAATAGTAGAGAAATATGTTGTGGACTTCGCCCAAGTTGTGATCTCAAGTATCGTTATCTTTGTTCGTTTTGAATGCCTGACAGTTAAAAACTAGAGTACAGTGATTTAATATCCGGTTTCTGGGGAAATGTATTGAGCGTTTAAACCTGAAGTCAATGGGTTAAGGCTTTAGAACCTGCCTAGCTATGTATTCACCCCCCCCCATCCGCCCTTAACAGTTAGGGACTTTTACTGTTGTTACCCCGAGCATGGATTATAATTTCTAGACCAACTCACAGTTTTTTAGTGATGCTCCAGAGTGGCAGTTATCACCATTCTGACAAATATCCAGAACCTCAATCCCTTGCCTGTCCGTCGACCTGTGACGCCAAAGCGATTGGTTACCACAATCTTATGGGGTTACTCACCACGAGTAGGTGAGAGTGGAGCTGGAATGAAGAGGCTAGAGGGATTCGCTTGCCGGAACTCTTACAATCACATCACATTCCCTTGAACCCCACGCAAACTTTTATGCTATTCAATTATTGTACACTTAACAAAAAAAAAAAAAAGGAATGAGCCGACTCTTGAGCTCGAATATTCTAAGTTCTAACGCGCGATTCACACAAATAAACTAATTGCACGGTGGAGCTACAATACGTGTCCCTCCTTTTATTGAAGAGCATTCTTTTAAGCACAGCAAGCCATGGAATGCTTAGCTCAGTGCTTAATGGCTTGATTCGTATGCAAGAGGTCACATGTTCAATTCCCGATGAAGTTAATTTTTTTTAATTGTTAAAATGCTTTCTATTTTGTTCGGTCTTTCTACTCTCAAACAAACAAAACACGAATTATTATTTTTTATTATTCTTGTTACTATTATTATTAGTAGTACTAAGAGCGGACGTATCCACCATGTTGGTGTAGGTATTTCGGAACTCAATTAGAAAGTAATATTTTAAATTGTAACAGTATATTAAAAGGTGCAAATTAACATCAGTACAGTGAATGTTAATATCATGTGTTGTAATGACTATTTCACTCATGCCCCAAATGGGAGTCAATGACCAATCACGTTTCAATGATTTCTGTTTTACAACCAATCAGAGTCGTGTTTCACCAAATATTTATCAGTGTTATAATTACCATATTAAAGTAAGCTCCTCCTTACAATATTGCGTTCCTTTGGTAATAAATAGTATGATCTGGTTGCAGTGATAAACAAAAGAAGCAGTAGAAGCGTACCTATCGTTTCTCATTTGTTTTCAAACATCGCCGTTTACATTAAATATATAAATATTTTAAAATAACTATAGTTCAATAATGATTTGTGAGTAAACAGCTTAATTTTATTCGTTAAATAGTCCTAACAAATGCCACTCTTGATTTCCAAATTCTCTAGATAAATTCACTCCTCACTTCGTGAGTCGTGAATTTATCGATAATTTGGAAATCACTCGTGGCATTACTTGTGATAAATCGTTATTTATCAAAGGTATTTATTTCTATTATGGAACATTACAGCCTTTTGCCCTTCCAGGGAATCATCTCTGTGGTCCTCTATCAAGCTACAATTTATAAACTATGGTGAATTCCGCAGTCCGAGGAGACCCCTCCAATTTCTATTATTATTAACATTACTGCTATTATTATTATTATTATTATTATCATTATTATTATTATTATTATTATTATTATTATTATCATCATTATTATTATTATTATTATTATTATTATTATTATTATCATCATCATCATCATCACATCTATTATGGACTATTACCAGGCTGGACTTGACATATATTAACTAAATATTTTAATTGAAGTGTGAAACTTTTTCCTCACTAATACGTAGTAAATAAATAAACACATAATTATATGAAGCTATATTATATTTTATTACATACGCTTATAGCATTATTATTAAAACATAGTGCTGCATACACAATTAAATTTATACCGGTAGCTAAATAGTGTTATAGAGTTTACGAAGGCAGGAATTTTACTTAAAATAGTGTAAAGTGGACATAGATTACATGGCAGGAATTAAATGTTATGGGATGTGTTTTGCAAAATACAAATGGATAAAAAAAATTGTCGAGGGATTCGAACCCTGGCTCTCATATATATTTCACCTTTTTTGTAATTGGTTGAAGATCTACGGTATTCGAACGTCGGATGCTAGTTGTCTAAATCCTGATTGTTTTGTTTACTTTTACACTACTAGAACGAGAGTTGAAATGTCGCAATTTGAGTAATATTGCATTTGTCGAATACTCGTAAATATCTAGAAACATGTCTCCTTCACTGTTCTTTAACTATTTAAAACGATTAAAACCAAATAAGCGTGTTTAAAACATTTAATAATGAGTTACTTCCTGAACCACAGCTTTAGCTCTTTGAGCATGCGCAGTGGGTCATAACAGGGACACTGCGTTTTGAAGCCGCTCATTCCTCTTTTTTTTTCTTTTTTTTTGCTAAGTGTACATTTACTTTCATGGGAAAAATATTAATTATTAATATTTATCTAGTGTTACAGATTTTGAGACCGGTATGAAAACATGTAGAGTTCTTGTACTACTTATTGTTTTTGTTTTCTCATATCGAGAATCCAATAAATCACGTTCATTGTTATGCTCATGTTTGTTAGTTAAAAGTACAAAATCAATTCCACAAATACCTTATTTTCGCCTCATTAAAACAATTTTCTTGATATCGTAATATGATCTTCATGTGGCTCAAAGCTTGCTATCGACGCTAGTCTTTTAGTTGTGCCGCTAAGGGCTCTTCCCGTGGAAAGTAAATTAAAAAAATGCCTTTCAGCACTTATGCCAAAATCATCTTCGTGAAAATATATATTTGCAACTTTTTCGATTTTTATATTGGACACTAACTCCACCAGAAATATAAATAACTCTTTTGACATCTCGTACTTCTGTTTTAAGTATATTGAAAGCCACGCCCTTAATTTCCCTTTCCTAAACGTATGATTGTTTTTTTTTTAGACTTTTCCTCATCATTGAGGGTTTTCTCCACCCAATCTTAGTCATTTTCATGAATTAAAATAGATGAATAAATATAAATGACTACGGACATATAGACCATCATTTGCAACAAACATTCACAAATTTACCTTAATTAAAGTTGTCCATCGTTCTCTGTCCTATGTGTCTTCTTCTGTTACGCCAAATTTCCTCATTGAATTTTGAATATTGTTCTTCCAGGTTGTTCTTGGTATTCCTTTTCTGTTCCTTATTTCAATTTTCCAAGCATAGACGGCGTTTGGTAGTCTTCCATCCTGCAATCTTGTTACGTGTCCATACCATTTTAGCCTTCTGTGTTCAATCTCATCCATGATATTTCTTTCTGCATTTATCCACTTTCTAATTTATGTATTTCTAATTTTTTTCTAGTCGAGATTTTCTGGCAGCTCTTCTCCAAAAATCTATTTCAACTGAAGTTATTCTGTTGACATGTTGTTGTGTCATTGTTCTGTCCCACCCATACAACGTTATACTTTCTAGTATGGATTTGTAAATTAGTTGCTTTGTTCTGTTAATGGTGATTTTACTCCATAGTATAGAATTTAACATTCCTATGGTTTTTCCTTAGGCTGCTTGTTCGTTTTCCATAAATCCATTCTTTTCGAGGTTTAAAATTCGGCTTTTGAGTATTTTATATTTTTTACGATGAGTGAGGAGCTGGTCCACACATCAACCTCTAACCTGAAGGATCGCATGATTTTTGATCAAGGTTATCTTCCTCTAAGCTTCGATGAACCAACATCAAACTACAAGGCAACAGTACCTGTAACCCTAAGCAGGGGCTCTTACAGAGTACTGTCAGCCTAGCGTACTGAACCCTGTTTTTAACGAGGTTGGTACTCCCCCCCCCTCACCCTTTTTCAATCTGGCTTGGGACAGGCTTCGGCGGGTTTTATGATTATTCTTGCTTATATTAAAAGTACTAAAACATTGAAGGAAAGCGGTAGGAAGGTTAGGAAGAAACCAGGCACAGAACACTAAATTTATCACAGAGAAGGCAAAGTGGTGAATATTAACCTAATTGGAATACGCACATGGTTCAATAACAGATTTGACATAAATACTGTTATATAAATATTGGAAAAAAGGAGAATAAAAGTTGATGGTAGGTCATACTCTGACGGCAGTTATTCGGAAAAGATACGCACGTTATATATCAGGATTTGTGCATCCGAATGCAGCACTTTTGACTGCACTCTTACTGGGTTGTCATCTTGACTGTAAGAAAATTAGCAGAGAACAGTTTTATAGTATATTACGATGCTAGGTTGAGAAGTGGTTTTTACAGAATTGAGGAAAATGTTTAAAAACCGAGCGATAGCGAGGGTTTTTAATTTCAGATATTCTATAAAACACTTCACAAACGTGCGTTGTACATAATGTTTTGCACGATGGTGTTTTCAAAATAAGAAAAGAGTAAAATAATAATATATTTGTTGCAAATATTTGCGTTCATTATAAACAATTGACTAACGTTAACAGTGTGGACAATGTTTATTAGTTGAAACAACAGGACGCCGTGAGATCAGTTAGTGATAAAATGGAAAGTGCTTATATTGTTTCGCATAAAGTTCAATTTATTTGAAATGCACTGATTCGTTTCGTATAATGTATATTGACGCTAGGTGTTGAATATGTTTTGTTTATCCATTGTATGTAGAATAATTCGAGGGCAGTAGTTTCACTTCCTACACACGTTTTGTAATATGTAATATTACAATATAGTTATTTTGGTTGGCAACCCCGAAATGCAGGAAGTTGAACTTTCAATCATGGTCGCCATTGCTGTAAATACTAAAAAAACGCAAAAAAGAACGTTTCATTAATTCGAGGAAGCCCTCATATTCTTGTGTAGTCAAAAAAGTATGTGTATTGTCCATAGTTTAAAATCGCTCTCCCTACACATAATGCCACTGTAAGACCCAGATGGTGTGTGGGACGTAATAATTAGGTCTACCTATAGGGTGAGAGATTAAATTGAGATGAATAAAATTAAGAACTTTGATTGTTAATGAAAGAAAGTTCGTTATGCAGAAACTGCGTAAACTAAGCGAGTTTCTCAGCAAATCAAAATTATAGTCCCATTTTGCTGCTTTACGGAATATATTTTTCTTTTCTTAAATTATAGTTTCTGATTCCATCTTATTTAAATGTGTCGGACTGCAGTGACATGCATAACAGTAGGTTATTACAAGGGCTGAAAAAAAGAATTGGTTATAGGCTAGGCTGCATCGTACTTAGACCGCTATGTTTACAACTGCATGATTACACGTGCTACTCTGGACAGACTTCTAGTACAGTCAGCTTCGTGTAGGAATGGACTCATCTTTGCACAATATTTGTTTTGGCATTCTGATACAACCACACGTCACGTAAACAGGTATATTACTGAGGAGAGTCAAACATACACACTCTACGCTCCGAGGAGGCAGTGGAGACGCTCGACAAAGACACACACTTTGTAAACAATGTGTATAGAAATTGGTTACTATCCTGATACCGATACTTTTTTCAGCCCTAGTTATTACCTATTAAACTAATATATCTTACACGATATATTAACAATTTAAGAGTTAATTAAATTATATGGTACAAATTGCGAAGAAGTAATCAAGGCGGTTGCTTGAAGGAATTTATAATTTCTGATTTCAGGTATATCCCCACTACTTATGGTCGTATTTCGCTGATTTTTTAGAATAAATTCATCGATTCGTTTTAATAACATATATTGATTTCGTTGCGACAGTTACAGCTATATTTAAATTTTCGTTTCAGGTGAACTCCTACACGTTGTGATCCTATTTTGCTGGTTGATTTCGACCTTACATTTTTAATTACCAGTTGCTATAGTTGGTTTTGATGAAACCACACGCCCATACACACACACACACACACACACACAAATATACCCACATATGATATATATACAGAGCGTTGGAAAAAAACACCGACAACGGGGGTGAGGTAGTGGGCTATATTGAGATATGTTGATCATTTTTAATAAGGTACCAATGTCCAAAAATGATGCGTTTTCACACTATGACTAATTAATTATGTCACAAGATCAGTGCTAGTTCGAAGGATTTGAAGACTCATTACTTGAAAACACCTCACAGGTAAGGAACCCATGATACGTGGCTTCGCAACAGAATACGGCTGCAACATGACGGAGCTCCAGCTCACTTCGATGCCAGTGTGAGGAGACACATGTATCCAGGTCGATGGATTGGCAAAGGGAAACCAGTCCCGTGGCCTCCGAGATCACCTGATCTTAACCCTCTCGACTACTTTTTTGTGGGGCGACATGAAACAGTCTGTTTATCAACTCCAGTAGAGTCACGTATGGATCTTGTAATCCGAATCCTCGTTGCTACAGAAATAATTCAAACGAGACCAGGCGTATTTTAACGTGTGCGCCAATCACTACACCGCCTATGCACACTCTAAAATGAGACGGGAGGTGGATATTTTGAAACATTGATGTGACTGTGACAGTATTGTCAAGTATTAAGTCTTGAAATACAAGTAACGGAACGCTTGAGAAATTAGCTACTCATAGTGTGAAAAAGCATCATTTCCGGACATCGGTACCTTACTAATAAATGATCAACATGCCTCAATATACTACCTCACCTCCGTTGTCGGTGTTTCTTTGCAACACCCTGTACATATATATATATATATATATATATATATATATATGTATATGTATATGTATATGTATATGTATATGTATATGTATATGTATATGTATATGTATATGTATATGTATATGTATATGTGCGTGTGCGTGTGCGTGTACGCGTGCGTGTCTGTGTATATATATTGGTGTTGGTAAATCCTCGGTGTTTTCTATATAGGATCGGTGAAAATCTTTTTCATAAGTATTTCCACGAGAAAACTTAATGGCTTCATTCCTTTTGAATTCGCTAAAATTCGAGTCAAATTGTACTGAATTTTTCATAACTCGTCTGGTTTATAAAATAGTTGAAAAAACTGTATTGACCTTACTTATTTATGTCGCCAAATGATCTATGAAGCCAGCTTATTATAAATTACCATTACCGCTGCCAGACCTTCCAGTTGGACAGGAATCACTGTTTGATCCATAGTCTCTGTCTTCCTTGGAACACGAGAGAAGATATCTGTGACCCCACTGAGACCCAACAATTGGAAGTGGACATCCTATAGTGATGGCATTCACTATTATGAATTAGGCATTTTTTATATTTTTAAAATGCTTCATATGTGTATATTCATGGAAGTGTAAGTAAAAATCAGAAAACTAAATATATAGTCACACGTCGAAATACATTATTAATGGAAATGGACAGTTAATGACAAATGAGGGAAATTTTGAGGAAATGGCTGCATTGAAATATCTAGGAACAATAATCACAAATACGAATTAGATGCACAAAGTAATTAAACATAGGCTCAATTCCAGATATGCATGCTATTACGCATTACAGACACACTTGACGTCCCAACTCCTTTCAAAAACGTTAAACTGGAAATATTGTAACAAACTATTATTCTACCAGTTATAATATATGATTCCAGATAACATGGGACTATTACTTTAAGGGAGGAAAGGAGATTACGAGTATTTGAGACAAAAATTTCTTAGGCACAATTTGTGGCACCCCCCACATCCAAGAGGAGCATGAACAGACAGGTGAATGGAGAAGACTACATGACACAGTGAAATTATAGTGTGCCTTCTTTATAGGAATACAGAATGATAGTAGCAGTTAAGTCTCGTACACTGCGATGGTCAGGTCACGTGGCACGAATGGGGAATGAACGACGTGCATGGCAGCTTCTTATAGGAAAACCAGAGGGAAAACGCCCAGTTGGTAGACCAAGAGTGAGGTAGGAGAATAACATTAACTGTGATTTGAGAGAAATAGATTATACAGCGAATTATTGGAAAACATTAGCTCAGGATAGGGATGTATATAGAGCTAATGTTCGCGCGGCCATGAACCTATGGGTTTGATAGTACCAGTTAGTTATGTGTACATTCAGGAAATTATTGATATATCCTTCATGTATAACTTATTTTTGCAAGGACGATGTATTATTACGCTGAAAAATATATTTAATCTATAAGGCTGTGATTTTTTATCTAGTAATTAGTGTTTTGTTAAAAAAGAGAAGATCGAATAATTATTAAAGTTTCATTTGCATCAAAAGTTTGTAATATTTACCATTATTTGCAGATTAATTCACTCAATTTCAAAATGTAAGTATTTATTCATAAACTAATAAAGGATTAACTATAATTAATTAATGTGGTTAGAATATCGACTTACAAGGAAATAGGCCTAATCATAACCAACGCTTAATTATAAAATAGTTACAATGTTGTAAAAAAATATGGGAGATCATTATCTATGTTGAGAATGATGACGATGATGATGCAATCTGTATCGCAGCATGCAGTTAGTTGTGCTCCAACGTATAGAACAATCGTATCATAGATTAATGTAAATTAAATGTTCCGTTTTTATGTAAATTTCTCAGAAGTATATCCCTGGGTTGTAGCCTGTTTCGTCATCTAGTCTGTTCATTATAGAAGAACAACAGTATAAACTAGAAGCTTATTATAAAACTAGGGTTTCTGGAAACGAAATTATGTAAATGTTTACGTTGTATTTTCTTCAAATTTAAAGCACTGAACTCATGTCAAAATGTTTGATAATAATTATGAAGAAATGTTGTATGAACGATGATATAATAAAGGAGAATTCCTCAGGGGTCCTCATCTAGGGGATATGTGGATGGCGACCACAAGGTGCCCAAGCTGAGCAAAACATTTCTTCCACTTACTTGTGTTTTGCACTCTTTTAACTTTACTATCTAACCTCTCTTGGTTAACTCTTGTTTTTTTCGACTCCGACGCTATTAGGGCATCCTAGGGCTAGGGAGTCTTTCCTTTCTTCCATTTCTTCTTTCCTTATTTTCTTTTCTTCTCCAGAAAAGCCTGGCCAGAGGCTATAAGATGGCAGCCCCATCACTGGTCTTGCCTTCCTTTGGCCAGCAACCAATCGAAGGGGCTATTATTATGCTTTCAAGTCTTATACGGGAATTTCTCGGAAGGATCAAAACGCTGGAGGGAAAATTTTCTATAGGATCGTAACAGGCCTTGATCTAATACTTGGAAGGAAGAAGAAGAAGAAGATAAATGAACTACTTTATATTTCTCGTTCAGTTAAACTTACTTATTTACGAAAAAACTAATTCAATTTTTTCCTATTAAATCTCTATTTCTTTTCTCCCTTTATTCTATTTTCTACTCCACTTCTACTTCTATCATACAATTTCATCTAATTCAAACTAAATAAGGTCCTATTTCATATTATAAATACTACTCTTATTTACCATTAGTTTCGGTCAAATCGAAGCTCGAATCTTTCTATCCAAAACACCATGTCTTAACAATCCTCGCTACCTAGCTATATTGGTAAACTAATAATTTAATTAATATTATATGGTTCGGTTTTTGGGAAAATAAAAGAGAATTATTCCTCACATTGAACATTAACAAAATTGCTTGTTTCTACAATAATGGAAGTATAAAATTATACTTAAAATGTCCGTCTCCTCAACTTTTTAGGTAACTATTTTATAATTTTATACCTTAATTGTGTGATTAATACCTCAACGGAATTATTATGAATTTTATTAATGTTTACTTGTTTCTAGCAAAGAAAATCTAGAAACGTAAACACAATATGTGTAGAAATATAAAATATTATTCGTTACGTAACCGTAATTTTTTTTCCACTTATTTGTCCTCGTCATTCGTATATTTTGTTTTGTTTGTAAAGATGGCACAATAATTGTACATATATTTTATAATTGAAGTACTAATAAAATCTAACCGAATTGTGACCTAACATTTAACGTTAGACATATGTGATTAACATAACGTTAATGATTATTTTAGTTTGTATTGTAAGCCCATGTTTTCCCTTTACAGAGATTTAGGCGCTCTCCCCCTACAGGGAAGAATTTGAACCATACTAATTTAGTTACACTTGTTTTCGTATAGATGTCATTTTGAGTGGTCCGTGGTCAGCATTCCGCCTCATACTGGCATCTAGGAAACCAAAGTAGTACTAGGACGGGAAAATTCGGTAAATTTTGCTTAGAGGCCTTTTCATTCAGGCTTAAGGATTTTTTACGAGCCTGAGGACTTGCTCCTTGGATTTTTCCGTCCTAAAAAATCCATCGCCCCGGCCGGGTTTGAAACCGCGACGCTCGGGACCAGAGGCAAGGAGCATAACCACTAGTCCACCGCGGCCTATATTATTTTAGTTAATTTTTATAATTCAATACCGATATGAAAAAGTGAATAAAAACTCAAATGGCATTTGATCAGTTTCTGCAGGATTAAAATACTGAAATAATATGAAGTTACTTATAATGAACACTAAACAAAAAGGAATAAAGTTAGTGTAAATTATATCTTGAATAGGCCATATTCAAGACGGATGTGTTTAAAAATGAAGTTCAATGAAATACTGTAATATTGCTTATACAATTTAAGTAAGGATGATGACGTTTAACTTATAATATTTCATTTTTAGGTATTTATTTAGATATTTGTTTATATTTAAGGTAGTTTAATGTTTTGAAAACTGCTCAAAAACCACAAAAATATGTGCAAATATTCCGTAAAACTGAAATACACTAAATCAGGTCGCCACCATATTGAAATACTCAAACCAACAAAATATAATTCACTAGACAATTCAAATGACGATATTCTAATATGGCTCATACAACGTTTGTTCATAAGGCTAAATATGTACAGCTTATGTGGAATTACATAAAACCGCCATCACGCAGGAACTACGTAAATTAAGAAAATTCATCAACAACTTTATGTTACCATTTTGCTGATCAATTTTATTTAATTGAAAAAACTCAACTTAATTCCATTTAAATGTGTCAGACAGTGGTGAAAATAAATACCGCATAACTGTATGTTATTACCTACTTCCATATTAACACCATTTTAAATATTTTTCCCCCCACCCGGAGTCCTCCAGGATGGAATACAAGCCGTGGGCCTCGAGTCTGAAGATTTTCAAGCTCATAGAGTCCTCCAGGAAGGAATACAATCCGTGGGCCCCGAGTCTGAAGATTTTCAAGCTCGTAGAGTCCTCCAGGAGGGAATACAAGCCGTGGGCCCCGAGTCTGAAGATTTTCAAGCTCGTAGAGTCCTCCAGGAGGGAATACATGCCGTGGACCCCGAGTCTGAAGATTTTCAAGCTCGTAGAGTCCTCCAGGAGGGAATACAAGCCGTGGGCCCCGCGTCTGAAGATTTTCAAGCTCGTAGAGTCCTCCAGGAGGGGATACAAGCCGTGGGCCTCGAGTCAGAAGATTTTCAAGCTCATAGAGTCCTCGAGGAAGGAATACAAGCCGTGGGCCTCGAGTCTGAAGATTTTCAAGCTCGTAGAGTCCTCCAGGAGGGAATACAAGCCGTGGGCTCCGAGTCTGAAGATTTTCAAGCTCGTAGAGTCCTCCAGGAGGGAATACAAGCCGTGGGCCTCGAGTCTGAAGATTTTCAAGCTCGCAGAGTCCTCCAGGAAGGAATACATGCCGTGGGCCCCGAGTCTGAAGATTTTCAAGCTCATAGAGTCCTCCAGGAGGGATACAAGCCGTGGGCCCCGAGTCTGAAGATTTTCAAGCTCGTAGAGTACTCCAGGAGGGAATACATGCCGTGGGCCCCGAGTCTGAAGATTTTCAAGCTCGTAGAGTCCTCCAGGAGGGAATACAAGCCGTGGACCCCGAGTCTGAAGATTTTCAAGCTCGTAGAGTCCTCCAGGAGGGAATACATGCCGTGGGCCCCGAGTCTGAAGATTTTCAAGCTCGTAGAGTCCTCCAGGAGGGAATACATGCCGTGGGCCCCGAGTCTGAAGATTTTCAAGCTCGTAGAGTCCTCCAGGAGGGAATACAAGCCTTGGACCCCGAGTCTGACGATTTTCAACCTCGTAGAGTCCTCCAGGAGGGAATACAAGCCGTGGGCCCCGAGTCTGAAGATTTTCAAGCTCGTAGAGTCCTCCAGGAGGGAATACAAGCCGTGGGCCCCGTGTCTGAAGATTTTCAAGCTCGTAGAGTCCTCCAGGAGGGAATACAAGCCGTGGGCCCCTAGTCTGAAAATTTTCAAGCTCGTAGAGTCCTCCAGGAGGGAATACAAGCCGGGGCTCCGAGTCTGAAGATTTTCAAGCTCGTAGAGTCCTCCAGGAGGGAATACAAGCCGTGGGCCTCGAGTCTGAAGATTTTCAAGCTCGCAGAGTCCTCCAGGAAGGAATATATGCCGTGGGCCCCGAGTCTGAAGATTTTCAAGCTCGTAGAGTCCTTCAGGAGGGAATACAAGCCGTGGGCCCCGAGTCTGAAGATTTTCAAGCTCGTAGAGTTCTCCAGGAGGGAATACATGCCGTGGGCCCCGAGTCTGAAGATTTTCAAGCTCGTAGAGTCCTCCAGGAGGGAATACAAGTCGTGGACCCCGCGTCTGAAGATTTTCAAGCTCGTAGAGTCCTCCAGGAGGGAATACATGCCGTGGGCCCCGAGTCTGAAGATTTTCAAGCTCGTAGAGTCCTCCAGGAGGGAATACATGCCGTGGGCCCCGAGTCTGAAGATTTTCAAGCTCGTAGAGTCCTCCAGGAGAGAATACAAGCCTTGGACACCGAGTTTGAAGATTTTCAAGCTCGTAGAGTCCTCCAGGAGGGAATACATGCCGTGGGCCCCGAGTCTGAAGATTTTCAAGCTCGTAGAGTCCTCCAGGAGGGAATACAAGCCGTGGGCTCCGAGTCTGAAGATTTTCAAGCTCGTAGAGTCCTCCAGGAGGGAATACAAGCCGTGGGCCTCGAGTCTGAAGATTTTCAAGCTCGTAGAGTCCTCCAGGAAGGAATACAAGCCGTGGGCCCCGAGTCTGAAGATTTTCAAGCTCGTAGAGTCCTCCAGGAGGGAATACAAGCCGTGGGCCCCCCCCCCCCCCCCCCCCCGAGTCTGAAGATTTTCAAGCTCGTAGAGTCCTCCAGGAGGGAAGACAATCCGTGGGCCCCTAGTCTGAAGATTTTCAAGCCTCGTAGAGTCCTCCAGTAGGGAATACAAGCCGTGGGCCCCGAGTCCGAAGATTTTCAAGCTCGTAGAGTCCCTCCAGGAGGGAATACAAGCCGTGGGCCTCGAGTCTTGACGATTTCTTCCAAGCTCGTAGAGTCCTCCCAGAGAGAATACAAGCCGTGGACCCCGAGTGTGAAGATTTTGAAGCTCGCATGGTCCTCCATGAGGGAATACAAGCCGTGGACCGCGCAGTCTGAAGATTTTCAAGCTCGTAGAGTCCCTCCAGTAGGGCATACGCTGCCGTGGAACCCCGAGTCTGAAGCTTTTCAAGCTCGCAGAAGATCCTCCAGCAGGCAATCCAATCCGTGGGCTCCGAGTCTGAAGAAGATTTCAAGCTCGTAGAGTCCTCCCGACTGGAATACATGCCGTGGGCCCCGAGTCCGAAGATTTTCAAAGCTCGTAGAGTCCTCCAGGGAGGGAATATACATGCCGTGGGTCCCGATTCTGAAGATTTTCCAAGCTCGTAGAGTCCTCCAGGATGGAATACAGAGCCGTGGTCCCCGAGTCTGAAGAATTTCAAGCTCGTAGAGTCATCCCGGAGGGAATCCATGCCCGTGGGCCCCGAGTCTGAATGATTTTCAAGCTCGTAGAGTCCTCCAGGAGGGAATACAAGCCGTGGACGCCCGAGTCTGAAGATTTTCAAGCTCGTAGAGGTCCTCCAGGATGGAATACATGCCGTGAGCCCCTAGTCTGAAGATTTTCAAGCTCGTAGAAGTCCCGCCATGAGGGAATACAAGCCGCGAGCCCCGAGTCTTGAAGATTTTCAAGCTCGTAGAGTCCTCCAGGAGGGCATACAAGAAGAAGCCGTGGGCCCCGAGTCTGAAGATGTTCAAGCTCGTAGAGTCCTCCAGGAGGTAATACATGGCCGTGGGCCCCCGAGTTTGAAGATTTTCAAGCTCGTAGAGTCCTCCAGGAGGGAATACATGCCGTGGGCCCCGAGTCTGAAGATTTTCAAGCTCGCAGAGTCCTCCAGGAGGGAATACAAGCCGTGGGCCCCGAGTCTGAAGATTTTCAAGCTTCGTAGAGTCCTCCAGGAGGGAATACATGCCGTGGGCCCCGAGTCTGAAGATTTTCAAGCTCGTGGAGTCCTCCAGGAGGGAATACAAGCCGTGGGCCCCGTTTCTGAAGATTTTCAAGCTCGTAAAAGTTCCTTAAGTCCGAATAAATAGATCTATAAGCCAAATTTACCGATCTCAACTTCCTAGCAATATCATAGTTACCTGCTAGATTTCTCAAATAGTCGGTATGTTGACATGGCATCTATTAGCAAATAAGGTAACTAAACTAACTTGATCTAGTTACTCGTAATAAAATAGAGGCTATGGTTCAATACTTGGCTACGCCACTATAGAGAGATAGATTATATAATAATTATTGTTATAAATGTATTACATTTTCATCATTATGTGCATCGCTGTGGTCTCGAGGTAGCGTGCTGCCTTCTCACGCAGCGCGCCCGGGTTCGATTCCCGATCGGGACAGGATCCTGCGTGAGGTTTTTTCGGGGTTTTATCTCGCCTATCAGACAAATTTCAGGAAGCTTAGGGCCCAACGGTCCCCGAAAATCATCCGGCCATCATCATCGTCATCGTCATTATCATTATCGTCAGCATCCCTCACCGGTATGGAAAACAACGGGAAGCTAGCACACCTATAATTCCTTAGTAAAGCTGCAAAGCATAGTATGAAAATGTTATGATTGCAGTGAAAGACCTGCCCACGGGCAGAATTACTATAGAATAGAATCGTCATTATCATTATTGTTACTATTATTACAATAAATTGCTATCGATATATTTATAATATTATTCTCATTATCATCAGTACTGTTATTTAAATTTGCTTATATATTTAATATTATATTCCATTTTTCAGAGATAGCTGCAAGGTGTATTCTTTGTGAACACTATGAAACATAGGCATAAGTTAAAGCACCATTTTAAATCAAACTGGAAAAAAATATTTTTAAGGAAATATGTGGAACGCTTGAAGAGTATTACACGTTTAATCGCAGGTAATTGAATGACTCGACTTACATAAGAAAACGTATATTATAATCTTTATACAGGACTATTCAGAAAGAAGGAACAGACTTCAAACAGTTATTTTTTCCAACTACAAAAAATCGAAACACAATTCCAACGTTCCTGGAAAGAGAAATGTTCAAATTTCACTATTTTATGCATTCAATATGAGTGAACCGAAAGTGCCTTTTTTCGGTTCAGTTATACATCTTTGTGCTCCTCCCTACTGAAGAACATTTGTGAAGCCTGCCAATGTTCCTGTATTCCGTGTGGTTACCCCTTCCCTTTTTACCCTTTCCTCGCGCATCTCTACTGCGCACATCCCTTCCACTCGCGAACCTGATAAATGCTCGGTTATCTCAACGGACTTCATCATTCGATCGGCTCACTAAGTGGCGTTTGGTTCTTTAGAAGGGGATTCAGTGTGTGAATCCAACTCAAGTGCACCATGAACTGGCGAAGTTAACATGGTGATTCAGAAGATGAGCAAGTGGATTGTAACCGAGGAACGGTTAGATTTGATTTCGTCTAAGTAAACATGGAAGAAGGATTTCCAATAGGACTTAGACAAGTATGCGTGTGATAGTTTAAATGGTACGTTATTGTTCTATTATATTTTGGTTATTGTTTGTGACTGATCGACTGATCAGAGATTAATTTCGGTTATGTATTCATTATTTTGTTTTTTATATGATCCACACTTATTTTCTTATTAAAAGCTTATCTTTTATGTTACGCCCCTTGTTCTTATTTAAGAGTTATTATCATTCTCTATCCTATAACGAAGTTAGTTCAATCCATGCAAGTTATAGTCAGTATTCATATTTATATGCATATTCAATTAGGAAAGAAAGATGAATGGTTAGCCGCCTTCTATGGGCCCGAGGCAGGCTGTTTTCTTGTAAATAACTTCATTAGATATCTAGTACACTTTACTAAAATACAGCATTACCATAACCCAGCGATCCCGGAAGGTAGCAGCATCGTAATCTCTCTCTGCGTACTAATAGTTAAAGAAGAGCGGGGTAATAATAATAATACGCGACAAATAGTTAGGCAGAGCGTGGTTCGTTCTAAACAACTCGCCACAAATGGTTTCTCAGAGCGTGGTTAAGGGTTTGGTTTTTTGGGTTTAATTGCGCCCAAAATGGTAGCAAGGCATTCGCTTTGTGCTTTTCATATTGAAGGATATGCTGTATTTAAGTTGAAGTCATTAAGCATTAGTTTACGTGTTTGTTTTATGTTACGTAAACATCAACTCATCTTTCTTTATACCAGAACAGAGACTGATTGATGCATGTAATACTACGTTTGCCTATAGTTGTTTACATCTTGTGTCTATTATATTTAGTAAACATGCCTAGCTGGGTAGATATTATATCCAAAGACAAGCTTGTTCGTGAATTAAACCTGCTAGGTATAGAGGCTGAAGGTGATGTAAACATATTACGTCAGCGGCTTAAAGATCATATGAATTCTCTCTCCCAGCCTGAACAAATATTAATAAAACGTAAGTTCATTGTCGATAACGCAACTCAAGAGGATTATTTGGCAGAACAGCATAAGGATATGAGTGATCGTAGACTTAGCTCTATCAAAGATTTATCTAGTGGAACTGTCTCCAACCTTTCTTCTTTTATGGAGCAGAATAATCAGCGGATTTTCCGAGAGTTGATTGGAAAGGTAGATCCCTGTGATGGTGAAGATAAGGAATCGCTGGTGGTCTTCCTCATCAAAATTAACTCGATTTTCGAATTGAAATTGGTTCCCGATGAGTATTTTGTGAACTCAATTTTGAGTTGCATCGGAGGAATCTTATTGAAAATCTGGAGTGAAGTTGTTAAGTTGAGATTCTCTTGGATGGAAAGTTTACAACATGTGAAGTGTTCGTTGTTGCCTCCTAGATTGTTGGAAGACTTTTGGATTAGATTTGTGTCACGTCGATTCCAAATGCCTAAGGAATCTTTGTTGGAATTTATCGCCAATATACAAGGAGCTTCACTTGTGTTGAATCCTTTATTTTCTGAAGAAAAGTTAATTGATCTCATTCTGCAAAATATGTCCCCGGCTACTAGACAGCATTTGATTTTTGCTACAAGACCTCAGAATGTAGCCGAAATGTGTCTCTTAGCCAGGAAAGTGGCGGATTTTGAAATTGCTGAAAGACAGAGGGACTTTAGTGAAAGAAGTAAAACTGACAATTTTAGTAAGTCTAATACTTCGACGAATCGTCCTTCTTGGCAGTCGAAAAAGAATCTTCAATGTTGGAAATGTCAGCGGTATGGGCATCTGTCTAGAGAATGTCGGTCCAAAGATAAAGCCATTCCTCAGGTTAATGTTATGACTTTATCCTCGAGAAGGTATAAGAAAAGAATTCAAACTTCTAAGAGAATATTTCCTTCAGGGAATAATAGACCGTCATCTTTTGTGGCAAATTTGCCTCATTTACCACTGGAAGTTTTCCACCAGAAAATTGACGGTTTATTGGATAGTGGTGCTTCTATTTCTCTTGTGCGAGAAGACTTTATCTCTGCTTTGCCTAAGAAATTTTTGAAGAAGACTTCTTTGAAGTGTAAATCAGTCAACAATCAAGTTTTCTCTGTAGATAAAATGGTTCGTTTGCACTTAAAGATAAATAAGTTTTCATGGGACCAGTTGTTTTATGTGGCCCCAGAGTTGCCTGTTCCCATTATTCTAGGTTACGACTTTATGTCGAAATCCGGCATGAAAATCGATTTTCAGAATAGAGTCTGTAATTTCAGATTTGCTCGAGACGTTTCGCTGCCGTTTAACGTACATCCTTGTATGTATGGCATGCGTGTGGTAAGAATCCTTCGAAACAACGTTGTGTTATGTCTCTCAATAATCTTGAGGAGGATAGGAATTATCTAAATTGGTGAAAGAATTCCCCGGATTATTTAGTAATCAATTAGGAAGAGCAAAAAACAGTTTTTGTGAACTGGAATTGTTGGATAATGTCCCTGTGCGGTCTCCACCTTTTCAGTTTTCTCCACCTAAGTTGCAGTTATTACAAAGCGAAATTCATAAGCTTATGCAACAAGGTGTTATTAGGCCAAGTCGTTCTAGTTATGCGAGCCCAGCTTTTCTTGTTCCAAAACATAGTGGAGGCCATAGGTTGGTCATCGACTATAGGAAGCTTAATAATAAAGTAGTGTTGATTGCTTCCCATTGCCCACTTTGGAAGCAGCTTTCCAAATATTTCATGGAGCCAAAGTGTTTTCCGTAATTGATTTGCATTCCGCCTTCTTCCAAATACCGTTAATTCCATCCAGTAGAAAATACACAGCTTTTGTCACTCCTAACGGCCTTTACGAATTTAATATGTTGCCTATGGGTTTGAGTGTAGGTAGTCAAGTATTGAGTCGTGAATTAGACAAGTTGTTTGGAGATTTGAAATACAAGTATGTTTTTCAATACTGTGATGATCTCATTGTGTATTCTTCTGATATGCAGCAACATCTTGCTCATTTGAGAGAAGTCTTTGAAAGGTTAAACAATAAAGGATTTACTGTTAATCCTGAAAAGATCACTTTGGATGTTCTAAGATAAAGTTTTTGGGTCATTTGCTGTCAGCCGAAGGTATCCAGGTGAACCCGGAGAGAGTTGAAGCCATCAAAAATCTTCCTACACCTAAGAATTTGAAAGGCGTTAGAAGTTTCATGGGAATGGTGGGCTTTTTATGCCAGATTTATTCCTAACTTCTCTCAGGTTGCCCTTCCTTTGAATAACTTGAAGAAAAAGAAAACTAAATTCTTATGGAGTCAAGAATGCGAAGCTTCTTTTCAAAGTCTTAAATTAGCTCTTTGCGAGGCTCCCACTTTACAGGTTCCCGATTTTAATAAGAAGTTTATTCTTCAGTGTGACGCCAGTGATAGGGCGTTAGGTGCGGTTCTTAATCAGGAAATTGAAGGCAATTTAGCGCCTGTGAGATATGCTAGTCGCACTTTAAATGAAGCCGAAATTAAATACAGCATTTACGAAAGAGAGATTTTAGCTATTGTTTTCGGTTGTGAGAAGTTCCGTACCTTTTTGGAACATAACCGTTTTGTGGTTCACTCAGATAATCAAGCAGTTTCTTGGTTATGTAAGAACAGTGGTACCCTGGGTAGAATCGGTAGGTGGGTTGTGCGTCTTTCTGCTTTCAATTTGAAGTAGTTCATGTTAGAGGATCTGATAATGCGGTAGCTGATGGTTTATCGCGACTGTTCCATGAAGATGAAGTTTCGGAGCACCCTCAAGTCAATCTTCTATCGAACTTTCCTGCATCATTTAAAGATCTTAAATTGCATCAACAAGAAGATGATGATTGTAAGAGATTGTATGCTCAAGTTAGAGCTGGCACTAATAGTCCAGATTTCTCTTTACATAGAGGTCTATTAGTGTACAATCCTCGAAAAGGTCCGAAGAATCGTGTGTTGGTTCCCGTAGTACTGCGGCCTGTTTTGCTTAAGTATTATCACGATTCTCCTTTGGGCATGCATTTGGGCATTGCCAAGACT
Source organism: Diploptera punctata (assembly GCA_030220185.1). Taxonomy (NCBI): domain Eukaryota; kingdom Metazoa; phylum Arthropoda; class Insecta; order Blattodea; family Blaberidae; genus Diploptera; species Diploptera punctata. The sequence continues at coordinate 20,344 of JASPKZ010009445.1, read as the reverse complement.
ATGGAAAAGCTCAATAGACAATATTATTGGCCTCATATGGGTGAGGATGTGCGTAAATACATTTTGAATTGCGTTGATTGTCAGCGAGCTAAGCCTGCCCCTAATACTAAAGTTGGTCTTCATTCGGCGGAGCCCTCCACAGCTCCCATGCAAAGACTCTTTATTGATTTCTTGGTCCCTTAGTTCGCTCTAAGCGAGGTAATGTTGGGGTTCTAGCAGTTGTCGACGGGTTCTCTAAATACGTGGTGCTTCATCCTGTGAGATCCTTGAAATCTAATGCAGTTGTAGAATTCTTCACTAGAAACTTTTTTCCGAGCTTTGGTGTGCCTGAATCCATTGTTTCGGATAATGCTAAGGCCTTTACTTCTCGTATGTTTAAGAATATGTGTTTCGATTGGGGTGTTCGTCGCATTACTACTTCTCCCCATTATCCAAAACCTAACCTTTGTGAGAGGTTTTTCCGCTCGTTGAAAGCAGGGCTTACCATTTTTCATAATGTCAAGCAAAATGTTTGGGATCAACATTTGCCGTTGTTTGCTTTGGGTTGTAATGATGCGGTCCATGAGTCGACAAAAACTACCCCTGCCGAATTGTTTTTGGGTAGACGTATTATGCATCCCTTAGAGTTAAATTGGCACATCACGGAAGCCGATTTAAGTGATTTGAAACAAGCCGATAAAGTTCAGAAATGGGAGGAAGCATTCAAGAACCTTAAGCTCGCTAAAGAGAACGTAGCTAACAGGTATAATAAGGATAGGAAGGATGTCTCTTATAAAGTTGGCGATCGAGTGCGTTATCGCCTTTACCCACTCAGTAATCGTGGGGAGCAACGTATGGGAAAACTTATGTTCAAATGGTCTGAACCGTATGTTGTAAAACGTTTTCTAACACCAGTTACTCTGGAATTGGAAAGCGTCAATGGCCATGTTATGAAACCACATGTGAGTCAGCTAAAAATATGTAATGCTATCGAGTAAATTCAAGCATGTTTGTTATAAATGAAAAGAGCTGAATGTTAAAGCTAAATTACTTTGTATTGTGACACATGTTAAATTAGCATATCTGTGGTTCTGCTTTCCTGTTTGCGCCTGTTCTTTGTTTCAGTTACCTTTCCTTAAACATTGGCAGTTCTACAGTCTATATTGCCTGGAGTGTTCGGCAGTCGAGCGCTTGGAGGATCCGGCCGACCCCCGAGTGCCCAGCTGACCGACATAGTGGTTTTGGAACTATGGATTCCTGGAAAGCGGTGGAACGGGATTGCGATCCGGCAATCCGATGATTATCGTCACCCGAGTCTTCACCTGGAACGCCGCAATGTTGTGCTATGGCGGCTGAAGCAAATTGGAGTCTATTTTTCAGCGCTGGAATAGTCTACATGAAAGCAGGTGTGGTGATCGTGATATTGGGGACGACAGAAGATTTGCTTTGAAGTTACCGCTGGAATCCAATAGTGCTTATGTTCCCCTCCCAACGTGGGATTGCTTCTCTGGACATTACTTGGAAGCCTATGGACTCTTTTCTGTTACCCGGAGGGTGTAGGGAGAGCTATTGAACCGAAAGTGCCTTTTTTCGGTTCAGTTATACATCTTTGTGCTCCTCCCTACTGAAGAACATTTGTGAAGCCTGCCAATGTTCCTGTGTTCCGTGTGGTTACCCCTTCCCTTTTTACCCTTTCCTCGCGCATCTCTACTGCGCACATCCCTTCCACTCGCGAACCTGATAAATGCTCGGTTATCTCAACGGACTTCATCATTCGATCGGCTCACTAAGTGGCGTTTGGTTCTTTAGAAGGGGATTCAGTGTGTGAATCCAACTCAAGTGCACCATGAACTGGCGAAGTTAACATGGTGATTCAGAAGATGAGCAAGTGGATTGTAACCGAGGAACGGTTAGATTTGATTTCGTCTAAGTAAACATGGAAGAAGGATTTCCAATAGGACTTAGACAAGTATGCGTGTGATAGTTTAAATGGTACGTTATTGTTCTATTATATTTTGGTTATTGTTTGTGACTGATCGACTGATCAGAGATTAATTTCGGTTATGTATTCATTATTTTGTTTTTTATATGATCCACACTTATTTTCTTATTAAAAGCTTATCTTTTATGTTACGCCCCTTGTTCTTATTTAAGAGTTATCATTCTCTATCCTATAACGAAGTTAGTTCAATCCATGCAAGTTATAGTCAGTATTCATATTTATATGCATATTCAATTAGGAAAGAAAGATGAATGGTTAGCCGCCTTCTATGGGCCCGAGGCAGGCTGTTTTCTTGTAAATAACTTCATTAGATATCTAGTACACTTTACTAAAATACAGCATTACCATAACCCAGCGATCCCGGAAGGTAGCAGCATCGTAATCTCTCTCTGCGTACTAATAGTTAAAGAAGAGCGGGGTAATAATAATAATACGCGACAAATAGTTAGGCAGAGCGTGGTTCGTTCTAAACTACTCGCCACATGAGCACCATGTGTTACATGACAGATATTAAAATGGTGGCTCATTTCTTGCCACATATGAATCAGCTGGTCTGTAGTTATCGAATTCACAGCTTCAACAATTCGATATCACATATTTTGAACAGTGTCAGGCATAGGGGGATAAAAAACGGTATTTTACATAACCCCACAGATAAGAATCACACGGGGTTAGGTTGGGTGACCTGGGAGGCCTCCGGTAATGAAGTTGATCTTCTGCTCCTCCTCTTATAATCCAACGTCCTGTTGCGTCGCCATTTTAATATAAACAATCAACATGACAAGTAACAGCGCCAATGCAGCCGTGATCCGAACTTCGAACATTTCTCTTTCCAGGAGCGTTGGAATTGTGTTTCTATGTTTTGTAGTTTAGAAGAAATAAATGTTTCAAGTCTGTTCCTTCTTTCTGAATAGCCTTATATATAGTCATTTAGGAGGAATTCAGTTACAAACACATGTACAGAAGAATTATATATATATATAATTATTCTGTACGTGTGTTGAATTGTATATACGTATATATATATAATTATTCTGTACGTGTGTTTGTCACTGAATTCCTCCTAAATGACTATATATAGGGCTATTCAGAAAGAAGGAACAGACTTGAAACAATTCTGTGACAAACACACGTGTGAATTATATATATATATATATATATATATATATATATAATTCTTCTGTACGTGTGTTTGTCACTGGATTCCTCCTAAATGACTGGTTTTGATACATTTGTTGTGTGTGTCTGATAGGTTCCCTGGGTGGTTTAGATTCACAATTCGGCTCTCTAAAACCATTAGATGTAGGAGTTCCCTGAATTTAAAATATAAAAATCGGTTTAGCGGTCACATTTTTCGATGTTTCACAACGAAACTCAGTATATCTTATTAAACTAAACCGATGCAGGTATTATCAAAAAATTAGGGAAATCCGACAATTAGAAGTGGACGTTTACCTGAAATCCGAAATTAAAAACTGACTATTAACCGCCATGTTTGGTTCGTCTCAACGTATACCATACAATTTAATTAACCTTTATTATTTCATTTATTTGGTCGTAGAAACGCAGCCCGGTATTAGCTAGTTTTCTACAATATCTAAGTTGAGAAATCTGATTATTAAAAAAATACTGTACGAGCTCTAGACCAAAGTACTTCAGTGTCTATTATGGTTTTTGCATTAGATATCTATGACCATTTTCTATTATCATCCGTCTGTAATGTAAATGTCAGCGTGCTTTGTTAGTATACCAGGTGTTCAAGTTCGATCATAGGCTACATCATATAAATTATTTGTATATTGAGTTCACCAAACCTAGCGAGGACTAAAGAGGAGCTATTTAATGTGAGATCATGGTACCAATACTGAATCTAAATACATTATTTCCTAAACTTTCAATCTGCTAGCCAACGACACCAATTACTGCGGTCGCTCTTCAATCTTTGGAATGTTAGCGATTTCCAAAGGAATGAAGCTATTGAGGTTATTCTTATGAACATATTTTGAAAATGTTTACAGATCTTCTGCGATCCTATCTAGTAAACACCGGTGCCTACTTCATATGATCGGAGAATATGTGTAAAATTTTATATAATAATAATAATAATAATAATAATAATAATAATAATAATAATAATAATAATAGTTTTATTTTATCTAGTGGAGTTAAGATCTTGAGGCCTTGTCTACCACTCAACCAATTTAGAGAAAAAATACAATAATCAATCTTATATCTAAATTACAATAAAAAGAATGATTACATGATGTATATATATATAACATGTGTGTGTTGGAATACTTGAGTAGCTCAGTTTGTTAGAGCGCTAAATGTACCGAGTTTAGAGACTCGGGTTACATCCAGACTCATTTTTCTTTTCATATATATATATATATATATACATGGTGTTAAAAATAACACCGACAAACTTTCAGGTATTGTAGAGGTGTCTTAGATAAACATTTTGAGATATGCAACTTATAATCTAGAAGTTCAAATTTGAAAGTTATAATAATAAAAAATGTGTTAGGAGCCAGTACGCCACTGGCAATATTTCGAAGATTTCGGTTACTAGCTGTTACATAGCGTAGCCTTCTTTTGCAGATTGACTTCTTGAGACTAGTTATATCAGTGGTAACCTGCCAGGCATAAAATATCATTCGTCAGGAATATGATATTCAAGGCTCAAACCTCAGACATGCTGACCTTTTATTTTTATTTTTTTTTATATTCTTCCTTTCTTGTGCAGGATGTTTGGAAATTTAGTACAAAATACTGTAGAATTTATTTTAGTATGATTGCAGGAAAGTAATAAATGATAATATTATGTACTAGTGTAAAAGAAGGAATACTGTATAGCACACTAGATAACTACAGTAAGTATTCGTAAGTGAAAATCGCATGGTTCAGACAGTCGAAATATCAAGACTATTATCCATTAGCGTAACCATTACTCCAGGTTAAAATAATACTGTACGAATGTAGCATCAAGTCATATGCACGACACTTAGCACAAACATGAAGGAAAGACATAGGAAAATAAATTAATAAATTAATAATTAAATTAAGGTCTACTATTGTTGGACTTGCCAGTGGACAAATAGTAAAGGAAATCAAATTCATATTCATATTTTATTTTAAAGTAAATATGTTAAAATTCAGGAATAATAATAATAATAATAATAATAATAATAATAATAATAAATGAAAACCAACTTGTTATATTATATTACAATACATTTAGTAAAGGAGGCATGGTTTAAGCATACAGAAAAATAAAATATATTTATTCATGTTTGCTTCAAAAACAGGATCATAGATACTGTTCAAAATGTTGCCCTTGATGCAGTAAGCACAAATTACATCTGCGCAGAAATGATGCTCACACTCCTTCAAAAAATTCCTGGAATATTTCTGATTTCGTCACAGGCAGCCAAAATTCTCGCCAGTAACTCCTCATCTAAGTCGACTGGGGTCGACGAGGCTCTTAAGGTGTCGCGCGCCGAAGAAATCTGGAGGAGTGAGATCAGATGAACATGGGGGCGACGCTACAGGAACGTCGCGACGAATCCAACGTCCAGGGAAGGCATTATCAAGATGGTTCCTTACATTCCTGTGAAAGTGAGAATGTAATCCTACAAGTTTCAAAGCAGTAGTGAAACACACTGGTATCAGTCGTTAGTATCACGGGCACGCGCATGAGCAGTTGGTATAAATGTACAGTGTTAAAAAAAACTGTGCTTTTCGTGCAAACAAATCACACAATCAGTTTAATTAAAAGCAAATAGTAACGCTTAAACAGAATATCAGAAAGTAAATTACGTAACTACAAAAGCAATATCCTTCTGTGAATAAAAATACAGAAAACCAAAACGAGAGATTTGAACCCGGCATTACAACATTCAGTGTTAAGCATTCTACCCACTGAGCTATTATTGCGAACGGCGTTTGAACTACCAGACATCTAATACGTACGATTGCATGACAGAACGTGGAATACAGACTGTCAGTGGCGCACTGGCTCGAAAGACGAAATTCCCATATCTTCATTTTGAAAAAGCTGCTATATTTGAAATTAAAACTAGGGTTATCCTACTATTGGAGCAGAACTAAAGTATTCCCAAGACAAACCATATTCATAGTTTGCTTCATTATTGATTAATGAGTACGAACATCCAGTTAAAAAATGTCATATAACTTCAAAATTTGGCTTCAGACACCCCAAGTTCCTTATATCAAATTGTTCGTCCAACTCTCCTCTACAATACCTGAACGTTTGTCGGTGTTATTCATTAACAGTCTATATATATATATAATATATATATATATATATATATATATATATATATATATATATGTACATCCACAGGATGTCCACAAAGTCCTGTTACCAAAACAATGCAACTTAACTCGTAAACTATTTGAGACACAGACATGTTGTTTTTGCAACGTATTCTACATCTCTCAAAGTTTGTTTACATTTGTTGCAGATTGTGTTTTAAACGATAATGACGACACCACAGGAAAAGGCCCAATGTGTATGGTCGTATGCTGAGTCTGGTAAATCACCAATAACTGTTCAGCGAATTTTCCGCCGGCAATATGGAATAGATCCTCCAACCAAATCATCCATTTATTAGATGGGCCGAGACATTTATAGCTATTGGCAGTGTAATGGACTTGCCACGGGATGGATAACCTGGTGCGAGCCAAGAAACTATCGACAATGGACAATTTGCATTTCAACTCAGACCTCAAAAATCGGTTCGTCGTGCTTCACTGAACGGCATTTGCCAAAATCAACAATTCATAAAGTTCTTCATAAGCGGCTACATCTTCAGGCCAATAAAGTGCTAATTACGCAAGCGTCACTGCCAACTGTGTTCCCTCGGCTTGCGGAATTTGCTGATTTCACGCTGAACGCAATGGGCGAAGACAATGAGGAAAAGCCCAATGTGTATGGCGGTATGCTGAGTCTGGTAAATCACCAGTACCCCCATATTCGGACGTTAAGTCGGTTAACATGTCCAGCACAAAGAAAGTAGCTTCATCAGAGAACATCACCCTCTGCACGTACTCATTGTCTTCGTCACTTGCGTTCAGTATGGAATCAGCAAATTCAGCACGCCGAGGAAGTAGTTGGCAGCAACGCTTGAGTAATTTGCACTTTGTAGGTCTTGAAGATGTAACCGCTTATGGAGGACTTTATGAATAGTTGATTTTGGTAAATGCAGTTCCCATGAAGCACGACGAACCGATTTTTGAGGGCTGCATTGAAATGCAAGTTGCACATTGTGGGTAGTTTCTTGACTCACGCCTGGTCGTCCACTCCGTGGCAAGACCATTACTATGCCAGTCGCTAGAAATTTCTCGGCCCAGGCCCATCTAATTATGGATTATTTAGATGGAGAATCTCTTCCATTTTCCGGCAGAAATTTAGCTGAAGAGTTACTGATGATACATACGGCCATACACATTGGGCCTTTTCCTGTGGTGTTGTCATTGTCATTTAATTCACAATCTACAGCAAATGTAAACAAAACTATGAGAGAAGTAGAATACGTTGCAAAAAACGGCATGTCGCTTTCTCAAATAGTTTACGAGCTAAGTTACATTATTTTAGTAGCAGGATTTTGTAGACTCCCTGTATATATAATGTCACAATAATTAAAGGGTGGCAATACACGATTTTGCACAAGAGATGTTTTAATGAAAAAGGAAAAAATATCTTTAAACTTGTTAGATAATGTAAAGAAAGCTTTTTAGGCGATAGTGTGTTTTATCATAGTTACAGCAATGGCGACCATTATTGAAAGTTCAAGTCCCTACATTTCGGGGTTACCAACCTAAATAACTATACTGTAATATTACATATTACAAAACGTGTGTGGGAAGTAAAAACAACTGCCCTCGTTCTATACTACATACAATGTATATACAAAAAATATTCAAAAGCTAGCGTTAATATACATTATACGAAACAAATCACTGCATTTGAAATGAACTGAACTTTATTTGAAACAATATAAAATAATAAATACGTACTTGCCGTCATTTTATCATCATTGGTGTCACGACCTGCTGTAGTTTCAACTAATAAACATTGCCCACGCTGTTAACGTTAGTCAGTTATTTTTATTGAACGCAAATATTTCCAACAAAGATATTATTATTTTATTATTATTTATTATTTTGAGAACACGATCACGCAAAATTAATGTACAATGCTATCCCTCGGTTTTTAAACATTTTCCTGGTTTCTGTATAAATCACTTCCCAACCTCGCATCGTAATATACTATTTTCTAAAGATGTGTTTCACTTGTGTTTGCTGGGTTAAATTTGGGTTCTAGTCATAGTCCAAAATCGAGTCATCATCATCATCATCATCCAGGTATTAAGCCTGTTGGCTCGTTCCGATTCCATGAAAGCTAGAATTGTTAAAATTGTTCACACCATCTTCTGTGTGGGCGTCCAACATTTCTCCTTTCGTGCGGTTTATAATTTAGCAATAATTTTAAAAATCTTCATTCAGGCATTCTATTAATATGTTCTTTCCAGTCGTTCCTACATTTAATTATTCGGTATGTAAGTTTGAAAATATTTAGTTCCTTTCTTATATCTTCATTCCAAAATCGAGTCTGAAGAAAAATAAGAGAAAGTTATATTATTTATAGTAATGTTTGTAAGTGTAGATATGTCAAAGAATGTGAGCGGATTTTGTTGTCCCTTTAGGATGACTTGTTACTATTCAGATTTAGACGTAATCTTGAAGACCAGTTAAAGATGGATATGAGAACATCATTCATTATTGACAAGCTGTTATATAGGGATTCCAGAGGCAAATGTAGGTACGTTTAGAGATTGTCAGCACAGAGATGGTTAATGCAATGCTTTAGTAAAGTTGATATATCGTTGATGTAGATTGAAAAATGTAAGAGGTCCGATAACTTTGCTCCGGGGGAATCCCGTTTCACGTTGAAAATACGAGAATCTATAATTTAATTAAACATATTGTTCAGGTACGTGTAGGTATGAATCGAACCAGGATACAAACGCTATCAGAAAGATTCTTTATCATAAGTAATGCCATGAGTGATTTCCAAATTATCTAGAGAACCTGGAAATCAAGAGTGGCATTTGTTAGGACTATTTAACGAATAAAATTAAGCTGTTTACTCACAAATCATTATTTAAATATATTTATTTTAAAATATTTAGGCCTATATATTTAATGTAAACGGCGATGTTTGAAAACAAATGAGAAACGATTGGTACTCTTAATTTGCTTATTTTGTTCGTCAATGCAGCCAGATCATATTATTTATTGCCAAAGGAACGCAATATTGTACTAATGCACTCTAGTGGAGAAACAATGAAATACATCAAACTGTATATTAATTCATTTCTCATGTCCTATGATGTAAATATGACAATTATATTTTTCTGGGAAAAAATACATTAAAGAAAGTGCAAACAGTGGTTTCTTTTCTTGGTGGTATAGTCAATTGCTACAAATGTTTTTATATTAACTCCAGCATGCGGTATGTGTTACATTCATGCACTATACACACAATCTGGTAGCCGTATTTCTTACAGAGTTCGTCACTGAAAAATAATGCTATGACCTATTCAAAATGTTAAAAAGAAGTTGCTTTCTCTATTATGACAAACTTTAGTTGGTAAATTCTATGCGAAACACGACTGTGATTGATTGTAAATCAAAAATCATTGTAACGTGATAGGTCATTGATTCCCATTTGGGGCATGAGTTAAATAGTCATACGTAATGCCACGAGTGATTTCCAACTTAATTAGGGGATTTTGAAACCAAGCGTGGCATTTGTTAAGACTATTTAACGAATAAAATTAAGATCTTTACTCAAAAATCATTACGGTATTTAAATATAGTTACCAGTATTTTAAATATTTATATATTTAATGTAAACGGCGTTGTTTTAAAACAAATGAGAAATGGTTGGTTATACTTCTTTTGTTCATCCACTGCAACTGGATCATATTTTTATTGCTAAATAGGATCGCAATATTGTAAGAATGCACCCTAGTGGAGAAAAAATGAAACACGTCAAATTTCCTATTATAACGAACATTATAGGTTATTAATTATTTTTAGGAAACAACTCCGTAAAATCGTTATTTAAGAACACGTTCTTGAACACACAATCATCAAATGTGTTGTTCGAATGAATCTGTTCATGATTTGCTATATTCAACGGATTTGTTCGAGAGTCTGTTACTGCAAAATAATGCTCTGACCTATTCCGAAAAGGAGGAGCTTTCTTTAATAACAAACAGAAGTAGATAAATATCGAGGTGAAACCCGACTGACCACTGTGATTGGTTGTAAAACAAAATTCATTGAAACATGATTGACTCCCATTTGGGGCATGAATTATGTAGTCGTAAGTAAATTGTGGTTCACAGTATCAAAAAGTTTGCTTGAGCAAAGTGAGGTTAAAAGAGTCAATTCTCTTCAGCCATGGCTTCGCGAATACCTTCAGTGATTTTTAGCAAAGCTTCGGTTGTTCTATGAACAGATTTAAACCCGATTGATAGGGAAGGAGGAGGTAATTTGTTTGGAGATATTCAGCAAGTTGTCTATGTGCAATAAGTTCCAAAGCTTTATATGATGTCTGAAGGATGCTAATCTGATTTACATTGTAGTATGTGTATTTATTTTAGGTATAGCCCGAACCCTAGACTGTTTCCATATAGTAGGAAAATAGAAATTACATGCACATGTATCTGTGTGTTGACTCTAGCAACCGCCATGTTTTGTTCGTAGCAAAGCATGCCATTCAATTTAATTAACCATTAAATTGTCAGTGTATCTTATAAGATACATCAGTTTAGTTTATTTACTATTTATGAGCAACTTCATATGTGACTGACTGACATATACAATAAATGTTTGCAGCAAAATGCTTGCATAAATATTATAATTGGTTGAAATTGGGGTTGTTATCTATGTGATATGATAGAGGAAAAGTATGTGATTAAGATTGTACTAAAAATTACAACATCTGAAGAAAAACAATATTATTTATTATCTATAAAAATGTGTGTCTGGACTGACATATGTGTCAACTCATGATACAAGCTTAACACGTTAATATACATCATTCTCTGAAAGGTGATTCCTAATTAAAATTTTCCAAAATACCGTTTGGAGGGCACATTTCAAATTTTGACGTTTTAAATAAAAAATGAAACCTTAAATCACGACCTAATACGTGATATGTGACTGAACTAACCTTATTCTGTGACTTACTGACATATCTGAATTTTATATAGAATTTCAAAATGCAAATATTACACAAAGTAACAAAACACCATGAAACTAGATAAACAGTTTCGGTAACAGAGATTTAATAAAGTACTGCAAACACGTTATCAATTCCACGAAAATTGTTAAATTAAATTTTGCTGTAAAAAAAAATATTAATTTAAATCAATAACATAATTAAATAACTCGCTTAACATATACCATTTTAAATTAAATAAAATAAGAAAAATATTAAATCTTTAATAACAAAATGTCTTAGCTTATTGTTAAATATACCTACTATAATATATATATATATACATATATATATATATATATAGTAACTGATTACAATTTCCGTGATGCAGGATTTAATATTTTTTTCATTTCTATTTACACATTCTTGATAAGTTTGTTATTTATCAGTGTGTATGTACTTTAAAAAAACAAGGTATTATAAATCGCAAACTGTCCAATTGCTGAGATAGTGAATTCTATTTTTAAACAGGCGATATAAACAAAACCCTAATTATCTGGTGATTCACTTTATAACATCCATGCATAAGATTTGCTTAAGTAACATCTTCACTCTCTAGTATTCGCCGCTATGTTGACTTGATCCATTAATAAAAATAATGTTTCCTGTTACACATGAAGTCCCACGCTGTAACTGAATGATTTGAGTCAGGATGTCTCAATAGGCAGCTCTGGTTTGAGTCCCCATGATAGAAACATTTTTCTCATTGAATTTCGTCCACAATGGAACTGGTGCCTGCCCAGAATCACGAAGGATTTAGGCAGCTACAATATTTAGCGATTGCGGTCGAGAAAACCAGCCATAACTGCTATAGTATCCGACATGCTGACCACATGTCACCCTATATATTGGTTAGATGATTGCCCAACTCTGTAGTTGATATACGTGGATGTGAGATCAAAATCGAGGGGCTTTCTAGGCATGTCGCGTTATTCAGCTTTTATTTTTTTAAAACACGAACTTATGAATTTGTTGCGCTGATTGTTTGTTTGACAGTTGTACATATTCCTTAACATACGGGTCCAACTTTTTCACGCTGTGTATGCAATGAATCTGTGATAGCTGCAAAATATCCAAATTATTTTTCTAAAAATGTCTTTCCTTCCTCCATATAATTTTGTGACTCCTCCTAAACAGTTACTTGGTTGGTTGTACAGTTCACATTACATAATCCTGCACAATTTTGTAACTTCTTTCTCGATTTTTCATACATCCATGCCATCTTTTTTACTTGGCCGCCAATCACATCTATAGCCTACTTTCCATGGTACGATTCAAAGAAGTTCCATTTTATGTCAAAATCCAAGTAAAATGCAAGTAAGCAGTGTGACATTGCTAAATGTATAGGACTATTTCTATTACCTTGTAGCATTAGTAATTCCTAGAATTAAAATTAATTTGGTTATTATTTGGGACCACAGAATAAGCTGTTGTTATACTGTGGTTAACGGTAACTCAAGGGTTGGCAGGTACATCTACCTAGCGAAGCGAAACTAATGTTTATTATAAAAGTGTAAATTTGATTGAAGTGTTGAATATGTTCAAATTTGCAAAACAATAAATTTTGTTAAAAGGAATACTTGAGCCAATTTTAAAAATTCCTTGGGAAATGAATATAAAAGGCCAAGAAATTTTATTGTTAACGGAGTGTGGCCAGTTGCTCTCATACGATCAGAGTGTGGCCAGTAGCCCCCATACGAGTACATACAGAGAGGAGCCATTAGTTCCCTTACGAAAACAGAGTGGGCTGGTTTATAATATTACGAGTATTCAGAGGAGCCTGTTGCTCCCATATTATTACCTAAAAGTATGAATCAATATATCGTACGTAAATATACTAGGGAAGTCTAGATTTGCTCAAGTAGTCTACAAGCTATTACTAATTTGTTGCGAATATTGTGTTGTTAATAAGAGGTTAACAAAATAAACCCTTTTTAATTAATTACACACCCATTGTTACTGATCATCGAATTCCTTCTCGTTCACACCGGTAGAAGCCAGAAATAAGCTTAATCTAAAACACGCCCTGAAGAGACCCTCGTGCATACACAAGAGCTCCTGTTTAATATGACTATTACTGTATTTTTTTTGTATTCATATGTAACATTTGTTTTGTCCTGGTGAGTGGAAGAGAAGGCCACATGGCCTCTTAACTCCACCAGGCTAAATAAATATATTCTAATAAATATATTCTATTCTAAAATATATTCTATTACTCGAAATATTTTACAGTTCCTCTTGCTAAAACATGGAATTCCCTTCCACCCTTTCTCAGAGTCTGCCAAATTGTACCATACTTTAGAAACAAAAATGATAATAAAATTATTAACAGAAACATCTCACTAATATTACTTTTTTATAATAAATAATAATTTGTTTTTTACCTTATTCATTACAAATAGTATTAAGATTTAGCAATATGTTTACTTAATATCTCTTACATATATAAAACGATAGATTAATTCATTACAGTTTATTACTTTATTAGTGTTTATTTTTCTTTTATAGTACATTCCAGCTGTTATTCCTTTGTGTGTATATTATTAGTTTTAATTTTAATTGTCTTTGATGTTATTGTATTTTTAAAACATTTTTATTATTGTTCAATTTTTGTTTCGTATGCAATATTATTGTACTTTTTTGTTCAATGCCCCGGTTATCATTTCGACATTTCTTCTGTTCTCTCCTAGCATTGGCTTAATTGTAACGCACTTCTGGAGTTGGGGAGCCTAGAAGGCGGAGTTACGTTACCCCGATGATATGATATATAATAAATGATAATGAAGTGCCAGGAGAGTTCTTAACCTAAACTTAATCTAAATTCCAGATCATGGGCAACTACAGGAACCCTTTAAGGAACAATTCCTATGGTTTGACCGGGAATCGAACACGGGACTTCATGAATAGTAGTCAGAAACTCTGACCACTGCCCATGAGGCTGGTCTTATTATTGTATTTTTTTTGTATTTAAATGTCATATGTTTGTCCTGATGAGTAGAAGAGGAAGACATATGGCCTTAACTCCACCAGGCTAAATAAATTTTTGTAAGCCCATGTTTCCCTTAACAAAGATTTAGGCGCTCTCCCCCTACAGGGAAGAATTTGAACCATACTAATTTAGTCTAATTTAGTTACATTTGTTTTCGATTAGATGTCATTTGAGTGGTCCGTGGTCAGCGTTTCGCCTCATACTGACATCTAGGAAATCAAGGTAGTACTAGGACGGGTAAAATTTGATAAATTTTGCTTAGAGGCCTTTTCATTCAGGCTTAAGGATCTTTTACGAGCCTAAAAATCTTCAGACTCGGGACCCACGGCTTAAAAGTCGCTCCCGGAGGACTCGCTCCTTGGATTTTTCCATCATAAAAAATCCATCGACCCCGGCCGGGTGTTGAACCCACGACCCTCGGGACCAGAGGCAAGGAGCATAACCACTAGCCCACCGCGGTCGATAGGTTAAATAAATAATTATTAAAATATCTTTCCTAGTTTGCTCCACAATGTTTGTTTGGCGGCATGTACCAATCATGGAGTGGGGTATTTTTCTGCTCTTCCGTTCATCATGTTCATCTCACCGAGTCGACTACAGGTTATGGAAAATGCCAAGACTTCGGACTAGAGAACACCAGCTACTGGGGCTCAGAGGAACACCTCCACTTTGCACAAGGAGCGAGCATGGAAAGATGGATATGTGCAATTCTTTACGTAGGTGCAATTCTGTCTCCTCTGCCTACTGCTTACTTTGCAAACAGAGTTGAAAGGAAAAGCATAATTATAAGTGCTCAAATTCCATTTTATTTTTCTTGGATAATAATGTTCCTGTCCCGCAAGCCAATAGTATTCTTTCTTTCTCGATTAGTGGGAGGGATAGGTGTGGGTATGATATATACAATGTCTCCTTTGTATATGGCAGATATAGTATGTGAAAATTATAAAGAGTACAATTACCAATTTCACCTGAAGCAAGTGATGTTCGGGTTAGGAACATTATACACCTCAGTTATCAATGGGTATTGCAATTCTGGTAATTCTAATATATTACACTTTGCAGTTCCTGTGGTCAGTTTTCATTTTATTTTGCGCCATGCCATATTCACCATATTCACTTGCAATGATAGGTAAATATCATTTTGCAGAATTAACATTTTTGGAAATGAGAGGAAAAGACAATTCTTTTCATGCATTAGAAGAATTCAGAGAAATTTTAGTAAGTGCAAAGAGGAAGGTGAGATCTATGGAAAATTTTACTTTTTTTCAAGAGATTATGAACATTTTTAAACAGAAGGGTTCCAGAAATATCCTTTTTATTTCTACAGGATTGACCTTTTTCCAACAAATGACAGTCTTTAACCTTTCGATTGCCGTAATTGGAGTATTTTCAACAAGCATCATTCCTTCGATTGATTGCCACCATTTTGCAATGATCTTTACAGGTACAGGTCCTATTGTATCATTTTTTATGCATGATATTTATATCTAATATCAGTCGTAGGATTCTGTTAGTTTTTTCCAGCATTGGAGTTACTTTATCACTCATTTTTTATTATTTGTTTTAAGTGAACTGTTCACCAGAGAAATATTACAATCTGATGGAAATGAATGGTTGTTTATGTTATCTTTTGTTTTATATAGTGCAACGTTTAATCTAGGATTAGGTCCCTTAGCAAGCGAATTATCGGCTGCATTTGTACCTTTAAATATGAGAGCAGAAGTGTCTGGAATTCAAGCTCAGTTACTTGCTATCATATCGTTTATCGTGTTCCCAATCGATATGTATTTGCCTGTTGGTATATTATATATTTTGGCAGCATTTATAGCAGTTGGAACTATTTTCATAATAATCTTCGTTCCAGAAACACATAATAGAAAGCATGAAGAAATATGGGATACTTTAAACCAATCCAAGTCTTATTTCTGGATATATTTTTTCAAAAAAAGATGTATCTCAGAATGTTGAAGAGGTTGTAAGAAAACGTAAAGATAAGGAGGAAATAGATATGACTTTCGGTTCATTTCAAGCAGAAGAAATAGCCAGATTGAGGAGAGAAGAATTCATCATGAAAGAAATAGCAAAGCCCAGACACCCATCAGGTAAATTCGTCCAGCAGAATGTTAAAAGGTCAAAAGGGTTTAAAACAAACAATTAAAAACTCTCAACTAACACATCGGCCTGATATCGTTAATATCGATTTAACATGCAACCTCAAAGATAAGAAAAATATATTAAAATATAATATATTAGATTTTTTTTCTTTTCAAGTTTATTGTTAAAACTGTCGTAAATAAATTGTTCTTGTAACATTAAAATTTAAATTTATAATTGAAATATCATGTTTGTTTATTTGGTTCTCGTGCAGAACTTCAATGTTGTTATGAAATTACAGGTTGTTAAAGTTTCAACAATCATAGTGACCGGTTCCAGAATAGTTTGTTTAAATGTGTATCCATCTATAGTAATTCTGCCCGAGGCAAATCTTTCACTGCAATCATAGCATTTTCATGCTACACTTGCAGCTTTACTAGGGAATTGTATGTGTGGTAGCTCCCCGGTGCTTTCCACACCGGTGAAGGATGAGGATGATCATAATGGCCATATGATTTCGGGGACAGTTTGGGCCTTAAAGGTTTTCTGACATTTGTCTTACAGGTGAGGAAAAACCCCGATAAAAACCTAACTCAGAAAAACTGCCCCGACCGGGGATCGAATCCGGGCCCGCTGCGTGACAAGGCAGCACGCTAACCTCGAGACCGCAGCGGTGGGCAATGTGTGTTAATATGGTACAATATATGTAATTTCACACATTTTTGATAGATTGTTAACCTATTGTATTTTCTGCCACGGCATAATTTAAAATCCCCACTCGATACCACTTCATAATATAAATTTTGGAAATTCAATGTCCAGAATCCACCTGCGATAATTCCAATGGAGGACAAATGATTCCTAGTGCCATCTTAGCATAATACCAGTTTCCACTATCAAAATGCGTTCATTATATGTACAGCCTTTGAAAAAAATGATGGCGCAATTCTTGTTGATGGAAAGTTAGTTTTGAAGAGCGATTCACACCAGTGCGTTGTTACATGTTCTGACTCGTTTTGAGTATAAAGCGGACGGCGTGAGTCTCTCTTCATGCAGCATTCGTATCGTTCGCTTCAGTGGAGCAGTAGGTAACATGTTATTTTTTCCGACAACGCGGGCCCACGTTCTATTTTGGCCAGATACATTATTTATTTTTATTTATTATTATTTAATAACGTCGTTAATTTTCATAATGCCTGCATGTTACTAGGCTTCGTTATATAAATAAATGTGTGTATATATATGGATATATTCCCGGTCGGGACAGGCTCCTGGGTGAGATTTTTCGGTGTTTTCCTCACCTGTAAGATGAATGTCAGACAGCTTAGGGCCCAACGGTCCTCGAAAATCATCCGGCCATCATCATCCTTATAATTATCATCATCATTCTTCACCGGTGTGGAAACAAACGGGAAGTTACCACACCTACAGTACCCTAGTAAATGTGCAAAGCATAGCACGACAATGATATGATTGCAGTGAAAGACCTGTCTTCGGGCAGAATTAATATGGAATGGAATATATGGAAATAAATTAAAGGAAACAGCTCATATATATATATATATATATATATATATATATATATATATATATAAGGAATAACGATTGTAACGTCTGATTACTTTGTTTACAAAACACATGGCAAAATAAAATTATTTATTTCCATTACTAATACAAAATGCGTCCGATTAATTTAAATTAAGTTAATATCTAATTTAATTATACAAGTAAGTTCTGAAGTACTGCATTGCTTCATACAGACAAGTTCTAGGAGAGATGGTAGTGGTCTAGTGGAGGGAGCTTCTCTTCCCCGTGCATGAGGTTGCGTTTTCGATCCTGTTGTCATGCTTTTTTTTCTCTCTCTCGTCCTTATTTAATTAATTTTCTTCTTCTTTTTTAATTTATTTTGCTTTGTTTTATTTTCAGTATTTACCGCACTACTTATTTACACGAAATTGTTTTCCATAGCACGACGAACAACGAAATAGAACGGATTTAGTTTCTCAAATAGTTGTATACTTGTGAAGCAAATAGCGGATCTCTGATCATGCGCAGGGTCTTCTCTGAGACTTGAAAATTATCAGTGCGCCTCAATTATTTCAAAAGGCTGTACAGTACTGTCTTATTGAGACTTTTGGGGTCCCATCACAACGAGATTAAGGTACCTTTCTATAACAATAAACAAACGATATTTGTTCTAAAACTAATAGTTTTTAAATTACAAAATAACAAAAATATGAGTTGCATATGAGTTAGCACGGGAAACTTTCCTCGTGGAAGATCTACGCACGAAGTTCCTGCTACTAAACTGGAAACTACATTGAAGGAGATAAGACAAAAGAAGAGAAAAGAAATACCGGATGATCGTTACGCAACAGATGCAATGATCAATCCAGACTGGACTGGACCAGAAAAACAAGATACGCAGTGCAGTAACAAGACTGGCAGTGCACGGATATCACCACAAACTCTGCAACACTTCAACAAACTATCTTGATCCGTCAATGGACTGTGTGCAAGATACCATTTCAGTGTACCGTATGTTTAAAGAGAACCAAAATCGTTGCTGGCATACAGCAAGACCAAATCTAATACACATTCGTGCGCGCTTCTTGCTATTATTAAAATAACAAAATGGTTTTTGTAAATGAAGGCAACAAATGACAACCCACAAGATTATACTCTTGGGTTAGTGTAGCGAGTTTAGGTGTGCTCAAACAGCACTTATATTTATGTACGCACGGCGTTAGAAATGCCTTATTATTTAATATTTCTTCAGACTAAGGTTTATAATGGTAATTACTTGAATGATATCTAAGATGGCTGCCGGAAGTACTGACCTCTCCTCTCTTCTCGGGCTTCGAACTATGGTGAAACCATGTGTGTGTCGCTACATAGCGCTTATCATATTGAACTCATGCAGTTGTGTGATCTGTCTTATATTTGTTTCTGTGCGCGGCAATAATGCGTACTGCTTATTTCAACAATTATATTTGTAAATAGACAGTTCCTGCACTAATAGACAACAAGAATGCACCAACTTGGCAGCTTTCCTGAGGTGTATGTATGTGTCGTTGACCGAAAATGAGTCAAGGTTACTAACGTATGCTTTCTTCGCGTCCCGAAACCTTGATATTTCTCAGAACATTTTAAATGTTGGAATAAATTCTGTACGATATTACCTAATCCATCCATCCATAGTAATTCTGCCGAAGGCAGGTCCTTCACTACAATCATAGCATTTTCATGCTATGCTTGCCAGCTTTACTAGGGAATTGTAGGTGTGGTAGCTTCCCGTTGCTTTCCAAATATTACCTAATAATCAATAATAATTTGTATTAACTAAGGCGCGATACTAGTTGTTTGATATGGAATTAACAAGTTCTTCGAAAACTTTGCCTGTACGATTTGCAACACTACTTCCCCATAACGATGAGTATTCGCTGGAATCTCCAATAAAAATTGTTATAGGTGCTATTGGTATAAGATTAAGTCCGGTAACACTAGTGGGAGGATTAAGCAGCCATATATTTTTTAAGTGTTGGTTACTTTTTCCATATGTCAATGTGTACTGCTTCCAATTTGTGTTGATCGTGTATTTGTTTAAACGCTTTTGAAGTGCGTAGAGTTCGGATTCCAACCATTATACCTACTAGTGATCTGTCTGGATTTAGATTAGACGTGCAGGGAGGATTGCGGTATGGAATAAAAACGTAATTTCTCTGATATTAAATTGGTTTTCTTATATTATAAAAGCATGACTTTCATTTTTAATGAGCATTGTGATTTCTTTGCTTGTGATAATGCACAGTATTCCATTGTAGATTATTTAATGTATTGGAGAGCTGAGAAATGTTACTTGTAGTTGGCCAACCCGGATATCCGATTGTGGGACTATTACGCGGTGTTTTATTTACAATATTTATTTAGGAATTTTGGTGTTAACCAGGATACACCACGG
>JASPKZ010009444.1:0-82362 GCA_030220185.1 Diploptera punctata | reverse complement strand
ACACAAGAGATGGCTAGCAGACTCAATAGTCAACATACTCATGAACTGGATTCTCCATTTGCAGTACGTTGTACTTCCGCAATATGAACCACGAGCATGGGCTAGCAGACTCAATAGTTCAACATACTTCACTGAAATGGATTCTACAATTTGCAGTACGTTCTGCACTTCAGCAATATGAACACAAGAGCATGGGCTAGCAGAACTCAATAGTTCAACATACTTCACTGAAATGGATTCTACAATTTGCAGTACGTTCTGCACTTCAGCATATGAACCACAAGCTCATGGCTAGCAGACTCAATAGTTCATCTACTTCACTGAAATGGATTCTACCATTTGGCAGTACGTTCTGCACTTCAGCATATGACTCACAAGCTCATGGCTAGCAGACTCTTATGTTCATATTGTCTGCTGAAGTGCAGAACGTACTTGCAAATTGTAGGAATCCATTTCAGTGAAGTATGTTGAACTATTGAGTTCTGCTAGCCCATGCTCTTGTGTTCATATTGCTGAAGTGCAGAACGTACTGCAAATTGTAGAATCCATTTCAGTGAAGTATGTTGAACTATTGAGTTCTGCTAGCCCATGCTCTTGTGTTCATATTGCTGAAGTGCAGAACGTACTGCAAATTGTAGAATCCATTTCAGTGAAGTATGTTGAACTATTGAGTTCTGCTAGCCCATGCTCTTGTGTTCATATTGCTGAAGTGCAGAACGTACTGCAAATTGTAGAATCCATTTCAGTGAAGTATGTTGAACTATTGAGTTCTGCTAGCCCATGCTCTTGTGTTCATATTGCTGAAGTGCAGAACGTACTGCAAATGTAGAATCCATTTCAGTGAAGTATGTTGAACTATTGAGTTCTGCTAGCCCATGCTCTTGTGTTCATATTGCTGAAGTGCAGAACGTACTGCAAATTGTAGAATCCATTTCAGTGAAGTATGTTGAACTATTGAGTTCTGCTAGCCCATGCTCTTGTGTTCATATTGCTGAAGTACAGAACGTACTGCAAATTGTAGAATCCATTTCAGTGAAGTATGTTGAACTATTGAGTTCTGCTAGCCCATGCTCTTGTGTTCATATTGCTGAAGTGCAGAACGTACTGCAAATTGTAGAATCCATTTCAGTGAAGTATGTTGAACTATTGAGTTCTGCTAGCCCATGCTCTTGTGTTCATATTGCTGAAGTACAGAACGTACTGCAAATTGTAGAATCCATTTCAGTGAAGTATGTTGAACTATTGAGTTCTGCTAGCCCATGCTCTTGTGTTCATATTGCTGAAGTGCAGAACGTACTGCAAATTGTAGAATCCATTTCAGTGAAGTATGTTGAACTATTGAGTTCTGCTAGCCCATGCTCTTGTGTTCATATTGCTGAAGTGCAGAACGTACTGCAAATTGTAGAATCCATTTCAGTGAAGTATGTTGAACTATTGAGTTCTGCTAGCCCATGCTCTTGTGTTCATATTGCCTGAAGTGCAGAACGTACTGCAAATTGTAGAATCCATTTCAGTGAAGTATGTTGAACTATTGAGTTCTGCTAGCCCATGCTCTTGTGTTTCATATTGCTGAAGTGCAGAACGTACTGCAAATTGTAGAATCCATTTCAGTGAAGTATGTTGAACTATTGAGTTCTGCTAGCCCATGCTCTTGTGTTCATATTGCTGAAGTACAGAACGTACTGCAAATTGTAGAATCCATTTCAGTGAAGTATGTTGAACTATTGAGTTCTGCTAGCCCATGCTCTTGTGTTCATATTGCTGAAGTGCAGAACGTACTGCAAATTGTAGAATCCATTTCAGTGAAGTATGTTGAACTATTGAGTTCTGCTAGCCCATGCTCTTGTGTTCATATTGCTGAAGTACAGAACGTACTGCAAATTGTAGAATCCATTTCAGTGAAGTATGTTGAACTATTGAGTTCTGCTAGCCCATGCTCTTGTGTTCATATTGCTGAAGTGCAGAACGTACTGCAAATTGTAGAATCCATTTCAGTGAAGTATGTTGAACTATTGAGTTCTGCTAGCCCATGCTCTTGTGTTCATATTGCTGAAGTACAGAACGTACTGCAAATGTAGAATCCATTTCAGTGAAGTATGTTGAACTATTGAGTTCTGCTAGCCCATGCTCTTGTGTTCATATTGCTGAAGTACAGAACGTACTGCAAATTGTAGAATCCATTTCAGTGAAGTATGTTGTGAACTATTGAGTTCTGCTAGCCCATGCTCTTGTGTTCATATTGCTGAAGTACAGAACGTACTGCAAATTGTAGAATCCATTTCAGTGAAGTATGTTGAACTATTGAGTTCTGCTAGCCCATGCTCTTGTGTTCATATTGCTGAAGTGCAGAACGTACTGCAAATTGTAGAATCCATTTCAGTGAAGTATGTTGAACTATTGAGTTCTGCTAGCCCATGCTCTTGTGTTCATATTGCTGAAGTGCAGAACGTACTGCAAATTGTAGAATCCATTTCAGTGAAGTATGTTGAACTATTGAGTTCTGCTAGCCCATGCTCTTGTGTTCATATTGCTGAAGTACAGAACGTACTGCAAATTGTAGAATCCATTTCAGTGAAGTATGTTGAACTATTGAGTTCTGCTAGCCCATGCTCTTGTGTTCATATTGCTGAAGTGACAGAACGTACTGCAAATTGTAGAATCCATTTCAGTGAAGTATGTTGAACTATTGAGTTCTGCTAGCCCATGCTCTTGTGTTCATATTGCTGAAGTGCAGAACGTACTGCAAATTGTAGAATCCATTTCAGTGAAGTATGTTGAACTATTGAGTTCTGCTAGCCCATGCTCTTGTGTTCATATTGCTGAAGTGCAGAACGTACTGCAAATTTGTAGAATCCATTTCAGTGAAGTATGTTGAACTATTGAGTTCTGCTAGCCCATGCTCTTGTGTTCATATTGCTGAAGTGCAGAACGTACTGCAAATTGTAGAATCCATTTCAGTGAAGTATGTTGAAACTATTGAGTTCTGCTAGCCCATGCTCTTGTGTTCATATTGCTGAAGTGCAGAACGTACTGCAAATTGTAGAATCCATTTCAGTGAAGTATGTTGAACTATTGAGTTCTGCTAGCCCATGCTCTTGTGTTCATATTGCTGAAGTGCAGAACGTACTGCAAATTGTAGAATCCATTTCAGTGAAGTATGTTGAACTATTGAGTTCTGCTAGCCCATGCTCTTGTGTTCATATTGTTGAAGTGCAGAACGTACTGCAAATTGTAGAATCCATTTCAGTGAAGTATGTTGAACTATTGAGTTCTGCTAGCCCATTGCTCTTGTGTTCATATTGCTGAAGTGCAGAACGTACTGCAAATTGTAGAATCCATTTCAGTGAAGTATGTTGAACTATTGAGTTCTGCTAGCCCATGCTCTTGTGTTCATATTGCTGAAGTACAGAACGTACTGCAAATTGTAGAATCCATTTCAGTGAAGTATGTTGAACTATTGAGTTCTGCTAGCCCATGCTCTTGTGTTCATATTGCTGAAGTGCAGAACGTACTGCAAATTGTAGAATCCATTTCAGTGAAGTATGTTGAACTATTGAGTTCTGCTAGCCCATGCTCTTGTGTTCATATTGCTGAAGTGCAGAACGTACTGCAAATTGTAGAATCCATTTCAGTGAAGTATGTTGAACTATTGAGTTCTGCTAGCCCATGCTCTTGTGTTCATATTGCTGAAGTGCAGAACGTACTGCAAATTGTAGAATCCATTTCAGTGAAGTATGTTGAACTATTGAGTTCTGCTAGCCCATGCTCTTGTGTTCATATTGCTGAAGTGCAGAACGTACTGCAAATTGTAGAATCCATTTCAGTGAAGTATGTTGAACTATTGAGTTCTGCTAGCCCATGCTCTTGTGTTCATATTGCTGAAGTACAGAACGTACTGCAAATTGTAGGAATCCATTTCAGTGAAGTATGTTGAACTATTGAGTTCTGCTAGACCATGCTCTTGTGTTCATATTGCTGAAGTACAGAACGTACTGCAAATTGTAGAATCCATTTCAGTGAAGTATGTTGAACTATTGAGTTCTGCTAGCCCATGCTCTTGTGTTCATATTGCTGAAGTACAGAACGTACTGCAAATTGTAGAATCCATTTCAGTGAAGTATGTTGAACTATTGAGTTCTGCTAGCCCATGCTCTTGTGTTCATATTGCTGAAGTGCAGAACGTACTGCAAATTGTAGAATCCATTTCAGTGAAGTATGTTGAACTATTGAGTTTGCTAGCCCATGCTCTTGTGTTCATATTGCTGAAGTGCAGAACGTACTGCAAATTGTAGAATCCATTTCAGTGAAGTATGTTGAACTATTGAGTTCTGCTAGCCCATGCTCTTGTGTCATATTGCTGAAGTGCAGAACGTACTGCAAATTGTAGAATCCATTTCAGTGAAGTATGTTGAACTATTGAGTTCTGCTAGCCCATGCTCTTGTGTTCATATTGCTGAAGTACAGAACGTACTGCAAATTGTAGAATCCATTTCAGTGAAGTATGTTGAACTATTGAGTTCTGCTAGCCCATGCTCTTGTGTTCATATTGCTGAAGTACAGAACGTACTGCAAATTGTAGAATCCATTTCAGTGAAGTATGTTGAACTATTGAGTTCTGCTAGCCCATGCTCTTGTGTTCATATTGCTGAAGTGCAGAACGTACTGCAAATTGTAGAATCCATTTCAGTGAAGTATGTTGAACTATTGAGTTCTGCTAGCCCATGCTCTTGTGTTCATATTGCTGAAGTGCAGAACGTACTGCAAATTGTAGAATCCATTTCAGTGAAGTATGTTGAACTATTGAGTTCTGCTAGCCCATGCTCTTGTGTTCATATTGCTGAAGTGCAGAACGTACTGCAAATTGTAGAATCCATTTCAGTGAAGTATGTTGAACTATTGAGTTCTGCTAGCCCATGCTCTTGTGTTCATATTGCTGAAGTACAGAACGTACTGCAAATTGTAGAATCCATTTCAGTGAAGTATGTTGAACTATTGAGTTCTGCTAGCCCATGCTCTTGTGTTCATATTGCTGAAGTGCAGAACGTACTGCAAATTGTAGAATCCATTTCAGTGAAGTATGTTGAACTATTGAGTTCTGCTAGCCCATGCTCTTGTGTTCATATTGCTGAAGTACAGAACGTACTGCAAATTGTAGAATCCATTTCAGTGAAGTATGTTGAACTATTGAGTTCTGCTAGCCCATGCTCTTGTGTTCATATTGCTGAAGTGCAGAACGTACTGCAAATTGTAGAATCCATTTCAGTGAAGTATGTTGAACTATTGAGTTCTGCTAGCCCATGCTCTTGTGTTCATATTGCTGAAGTACAGAACGTACTGCAAATTGTAGAATCCATTTCAGTGAAGTATGTTGAACTATTGAGTTCTGCTAGCCCATGCTCTTGTGTTCATATTGCTGAAGTACAGAACGTACTGCAAATTGTAGAATCCATTTCAGTGAAGTATGTTGAACTATTGAGTTCTGCTAGCCCATGCTCTTGTGTTCATATTGCTGAAGTACAGAACGTACTGCAAATTGTAGAATCCATTTCAGTGAAGTATGTTGAACTATTGAGTTCTGCTAGCCCATGCTCTTGTGTTCATATTGCTGAAGTACAGAACGTACTGCAAATTGTAGAATCCATTTCAGTGAAGTATGTTGAACTATTGAGTTCTGCTAGCCCATGCTCTTGTGTTCATATTGCTGAAGTGCAGAACGTACTGCAAATTGTAGAATCCATTCAGTGAAGTATGTTGAACTATTGAGTTCTGCTAGCCCATGCTCTTGTGTTCATATTGCTGAAGTACAGAACGTACTGCAAATTGTAGAATCCATTTCAGTGAAGTATGTTGAACTATTGAGTTCTGCTAGCCCATGCTCTTGTGTTCATATTGCTGAAGTACAGAACGTACTGCAAATTGTAGAATCCATTTCAGTGAAGTATGTTGAACTATTGAGTTCTGCTAGCCCATGCTCTTGTGTTCATATTGCTGAAGTGCAGAACGTACTGCAAATTGTAGAATCCATTTCAGTGAAGTATGTTGAACTATTGAGTTCTGCTAGCCCATGCTCTTGTGTTCATATTGCTGAATGCAGAACGTACTGCAAATTGTAGAATCCATTTCAGTGAAGTATGTTGAACTATTGAGTTCTGCTAGCCCATGCTCTTGTGTTCATATTGCTGAAGTGCAGAACGTACTGCAAATTGTAGAATCCATTTCAGTGAAGTATGTTGAACTATTGAGTTCTGCTAGCCCATGCTCTTGTGTTCATATTGCTGAAGTACAGAACGTACTGCAAATTGTAGAATCCATTTCAGTGAAGTATGTTGAACTATTGAGTTCTGCTAGCCCATGCTCTTGTGTTCATATTGCTGAAGTGCAGAACGTACTGCAAATTGTAGAATCCATTTCAGTGAAGTATGTTGAACTATTGAGTTCTGCTAGCCCATGCTCTTGTGTTCATATTGCTGAAGTGCAGAACGTACTGCAAATTGTAGAATCCATTTCAGTGAAGTATGTTGAACTATTGAGTTCTGCTAGCCCATGCTCTTGTGTTCATATTGCTGAAGTACAGAACGTACTGCAAATTGTAGAATCCATTTCAGTGAAGTATGTTGAACTATTGAGTTCTGCTAGCCCATGCTCTTGTGTTCATATTGCTGAAGTGCAGAACGTACTGCAAATTGTAGAATCCATTTCAGTGAAGTATGTTGAACTATTGAGTTCTGCTAGCCCATGCTCTTGTGTTCATATTGCTGAAGTACAGAACGTACTGCAAATTGTAGAATCCATTTCAGTGAAGTATGTTGAACTATTGAGTTCTGCTAGCCCATGCTCTTGTGTTCATATTGCTGAAGTGCAGAACGTACTGCAAATTGTAGAATCCATTTCAGTGAAGTATGTTGAACTATTGAGTTCTGCTAGCCCATGCTCTTGTGTTCATATTGCTGAAGTACAGAACGTACTGCAAATTGTAGAATCCATTTCAGTGAAGTATGTTGAACTATTGAGTTCTGCTAGCCCATGCTCTTGTGTTCATATTGCTGAAGTGCAGAACGTACTGCAAATTGTAGAATCCATTTCAGTGAAGTATGTTGAACTATTGAGTTCTGCTAGCCCATGCTCTTGTGTTCATATTGCTGAAGTGCAGAACGTACTGCAAATTGTAGAATCCATTTCAGTGAAGTATGTTGAACTATTGAGTTCTGCTAGCCCATGCTCTTGTGTTCATATTGCTGAAGTGCAGAACGTACTGCAAATTGTAGAATCCATTTCAGTGAAGTATGTTGAACTATTGAGTTCTGCTAGCCCATGCTCTTGTGTTCATATTGCTGAAGTACAGAACGTACTGCAAATTGTAGAATCCATTTCAGTGAAAGTATGTTGAACTATTGAGTTCTGCTAGCCCATGCTCTTGTGTTCATATTGCTGAAGTGCAGAACGTACTGCAAATTGTAGAATCCATTTCAGTGAAGTATGTTGAACTATTGAGTTCTGCTAGCCCATGCTCTTGTGTTCATATTGCTGAAGTACAGAACGTACTGCAAATTGTAGAATCCATTTCAGTGAAGTATGTTGAACTATTGAGTTCTGCTAGCCCATGCTCTTGTGTTCATATTGCTGAAGTGCAGAACGTACTGCAAATTGTAGAATCCATTTCAGTGAAGTATGTTGAACTATTGAGTTCTGCTAGCCCATGCTCTTGTGTTCATATTGCTGAAGTGCAGAACGTACTGCAAATTGTAGAATCCATTTCAGTGAAGTATGTTGAACTATTGAGTTCTGCTAGCCCATGCTCTTGTGTTCATATTGCTGAAGTACAGAACGTACTGCAAATTGTAGAATCCATTTCAGTGAAGTATGTTGAACTATTGAGTTCTGCTAGCCCATGCTCTTGTGTTCATATTGCTGAAGTGCAGAACGTACTGCAAATTGTAGAATCCATTTCAGTGAAGTATGTTGAACTATTGAGTTCTGCTAGCCCATGCTCTTGTGTTCATATTGCTGAAGTACAGAACGTACTGCAAATTGTAGAATCCATTTCAGTGAAGTTGTTGAACTATTGAGTTCTGCTAGCCCATGCTCTTGTGTTCATATTGCTGAAGTGCAGAACGTACTGCAAATTGTAGAATCCATTTCAGTGAAGTATGTTGAACTATTGAGTTCTGCTAGCCCATGCTCTTGTGTTCATATTGCTGAAGTACAGAACGTACTGCAAATTGTAGAATCCATTTCAGTGAAGTATGTTGAACTATTGAGTTCTGCTAGCCCATGCTCTTGTGTTCATATTGCTGAAGTACAGAACGTACTGCAAATTGTAGAATCCATTTCAGTGAAGTATGTTGAACTATTGAGTTCTGCTAGCCCATGCTCTTGTGTTCATATTGCTGAAGTACAGAACGTACTGCAAATTGTAGAATCCATTTCAGTGAAGTATGTTGAACTATTGAGTTCTGCTAGCCCATGCTCTTGTGTTCATATTGCTGAAGTACAGAACGTACTGCAAATTGTAGAATCCATTTCAGTGAAGTATGTTGAACTATTGAGTTCTGCTAGCCCATGCTCTTGTGTTCATATTGCTGAAGTGCAGAACGTACTGCAAATTGTAGAATCCATTTCAGTGAAGTATGTTGAACTATTGAGTTCTGCTAGCCCATGCTCTTGTGTTCATATTGCTGAAGTGCAGAACGTACTGCAAATTGTAGAATCCATTTCAGTGAAGTATGTTGAACTATTGAGTTCTGCTAGCCCATGCTCTTGTGTTCATATTGCTGAAGTACAGAACGTACTGCAAATTGTAGAATCCATTTCAGTGAAGTATGTTGAACTATTGAGTTCTGCTAGCCCATGCTCTTGTGTTCATATTGCTGAAGTGCAGAACGTACTGCAAATTGTAGAATCCATTTCAGTGAAGTATGTTGAACTATTGAGTTCTGCTAGCCCATGCTCTTGTGTTCATATTGCTGAAGTACAGAACGTACTGCAAATTGTAGAATCCATTTCAGTGAAGTATGTTGAACTATTGAGTTCTGCTAGCCCATGCTCTTGTGTTCATATTGCTGAAGTGCAGAACGTACTGCAAATTGTAGAATCCATTTCAGTGAAGTATGTTGAACTATTGAGTTCTGCTAGCCCATGCTCTTGTGTTCATATTGCTGAAGTACAGAACGTACTGCAAATTGTAGAATCCATTTCAGTGAAGTATGTTGAACTATTGAGTTCTGCTAGCCCATGCTCTTGTGTTCATATTGCTGAAGTGCAGAACGTACTGCAAATTGTAGAATCCATTTCAGTGAAGTATGTTGAACTATTGAGTTCTGCTAACCATGCTCTTGTGTTCATATTGCTGAAGTACAGAACGTACTGCAAATTGTAGAATCCATTTCAGTGAAGTATGTTGAACTATTGAGTTCTGCTAGCCCATGCTCTTGTGTTCATATTGCTGAAGTGCAGAACGTACTGCAAATTGTAGAATCCATTTCAGTGAAGTATGTTGAACTATTGAGTTCTGCTAGCCCATGCTCTTGTGTTCATATTGCTGAAGTACAGAACGTACTGCAAATTGTAGAATCCATTTCAGTGAAGTATGTTGAACTATTGAGTTCTGCTAGCCCATGCTCTTGTGTTCATATTGCTGAAGTGCAGAACGTACTGCAAATTGTAGAATCCATTTCAGTGAAGTATGTTGAACTATTGAGTTCTGCTAGCCCATGCTCTTGTGTTCATATTGCTGAAGTGCAGAACGTACTGCAAATTGTAGAATCCATTTCAGTGAAGTATGTTGAACTATTGAGTTCTGCTAGCCAAGTATCTCCCACCATGCTCTTGTGTTTACATTACATTATACACACTTTTTCCTGTTACATTTATTTTTCTCCTTTCTCTACTCCTTTCCTTTTTCCTCTTCCTTTTGTTATTTTTTCTGCCTTTTTTTCCTTCTTCCTCTTCTAATTTCTCTTATCCTTTTTCATTCTTAATTCTCTTTTTTTCTATTTTCTCTTCTTGTCTTCATTTTCCTTATTCTATTCATTTTCATTTTACTTTTCTTATTCTTCTTCCTTTTCTTTTCTCTATTTATTTCTCGTATCCTTTTTCGTCTTCTTTTTTCTTTTTATATTTTCTCCTCTTGTTTTTCAATATTCTTCCTCCCTTCTTTTCCTTTTTACCTTTCTTCTTTCTCTTTTTCCTTTCTCCCTTTTTTCTTGTTAGTTTCCTTCTTCCGTTTCTCTCTCAGGTAATTATTCAAATCATTCATCAATAAAACGTGTGTCTTTTCCGTTTTTTTATAATTTATGCTCAGCCCGCAGATCACTACAATCCCCAAGATTTGTAACAGAGAGAACAAAAATATACTTAATTTACTACACACAACACTGGTCGACGAGAGGCTACTGATGATGGAGATATAGCTCCGAAACTGCAGTCTAGAAGAATAAAGGATATGAGGCGAGGTATTAAAAATATCAATTTATTTCTGATCTACTTATAATAATAGTAATGGCAGACAATAAAAATTATTTCGGAAAAAAGAAATGAATAAAAAATAAATAAAATTAATGAAATAATAAAATGAATAAAATAAATTGTTGGAAATTTATCATGTTTTAAAGGTCTTTAGGAATATAGAGGATTTAAATGAATTATACCGCATAAATATAACAACGTGTAGAGGGGTATTATATAAGCATTTTGAGATAATGAACTAATGGTCTACGAGGGAAAATGAGCGAGTTATAGGGAATCAAACTAAATGACATTTGATACAGATAAATCACATGAGAGCATACTAGGAGAGAAAATTATAACTAAATAACTTCATATCTTAGTATTAATTCCGAGATCCTGATTGCTAATAATTAATAAACAACGTTTATGAAATTTTGGGTTTTCAAATTCCTTAAAATTTCGATCTGAGCAGATGATTGCACGCCACTGAACTGGTTACAGTAGAATTGGTTCAATGTGAGTCTTAGTACAGAGTGAAACACGCGGAATCTGCGCAGTTAACTCGTGGCTTAAGGGTCAAAGTGATGGATTTAAGATTCGAACACTATGGTTCGAATCACAGCAGGCGACTTTTTTTTCTTCTTCTTGAGTCCTTTCTTTCGTTCTTTCTTCGCTGTGATATGTTGACACTCAAAGTTGTTTAGTGTGGTCATGCGCAAACTTCCTATTCTTCGATTGGCGATTACATTAACATCTGTTTACAAGTTACTTCACTATTAGTTCAGTTGCATAATATGAAAGCGTCCAGGAACATCTTTATAGGTCACGCAAGGGATTTAGAACAATATCCTTGACGGTAAATCCAGTGATCGAGCCTACGAAGATGGCTGAGTACTGTAAATTCCCTGCCAGACACGCGCTAACAAAATAATCTAACTTGTAATACTACGTCTGAGTAATAGATTTATTTAGCCTGGTGGAGTTAAGGCCATGTGGCCTTCTCTTCCACTCACCAGGACAAACATATGTTACATATAAATACAAAAAATTACAATAATAATCATACTAAACCATTAATTATCTGTCAAATTGAATAATAATGAAAATAATGTCTAATAATACAATGAAATTAAATAAATTAAAATTAAATTAATGATGGAATGAATACAGAAAGGAATAACAGCTCGAATCTACTATACGTAAAAAGAAAAGAAAAAATACAAAGAAAGTAATAAACTACAATGAATTAATCTATGCTTTTTATACAAGGCATTAGGTAAATATAGTAACGAATCTTAAATATATTTTTATTAAATAATGAAAAAACACATTATTAATTTTTAAAAAGTAATATTAGTGAGTTGTTTCTGTTAGTAATTTTATTTTAATTTTTTTTTTCTGATAGATGGTAAAGTTTGACAGTCTCTGACATAGGGTGGAAGGGAATTCCACGTTCTAGCAAGAGAAATTGTAAAAGATTTCGAATAATAGGTAGTGTGATGAGGAGGGATATATAGGACACTGTACTCAAGGGATCGGATATCTAACTTATGTGTATCAGAGAGTCTAGTGAAGCGGTGTGATAAATAATAAGGTAATGATGTGTGTAATATGTTATAGAGAAGGCATAGGGAATGGATGGTTCTACGATCTTGTAGACGAAGATATGACAATTGTTCCAGGGATGGTGTAACGTGATCAAATCTACGTATACCACAAATAAAACGTATGCAAGAATTATGAACACGTTGAAGTCTTTGGGTAAGAACAGTATTTAGGTCAGTAAAAAGAGTATCACAATAATCAAAATGGGGCATTGCAAGTGTTTCTACTAACATTTTACTTGGAGCAAACGGTAAACAATTTCTTATACGATTTAATGAGTGTATTATTGAGAAGATAGTTTTTCAAATGTTATTTGTTTGTTTATTGCAAATTAAATGTTTATCCATAAATACTCCTAGATTTTTTACTGTCTCACTCTAAGGGATCTGAACCCCATTAAGTGACACATGTAATCCTGCATTTGTGTTAATTGAGGATAATATTCTCTGATGGCCCATAATGATTGCTTGTGTCTTTCTAGGATTTAATTGAAGTCCATATTTCTCTGTCCACGCCGTTAGCGAGTCAAGGTCTTCATTAATTTTGGTTACCGCGTCATTTAAAGAATATTTGTCTGAGTGAAGGTAGATCTGCATGTCGTCCGTAAATAAATGATGTTTGCATTGTTTTAGGGAGTCAGATATGTCATTTATATAGATTGAAAAAAACAATAGGCCGCACACCGAGCCCTGTGGAACTCCAGCTTTACGGTAGGTCCAAGAAGAGCGTAATGTAGAATTTCCTACAATATATTGCTGGCGCTCACGAAGGTAGGAGTTGAACCATTGCGTGACACTGTCAGAAAGTGAGAGGTTTTTTAGTTTAAGCAATAATAAGCCCATGTCTACCGTGTCAAATGTTTTACTACAGTCAAGTAGTTTAAGAATAGTAAGTTTTCGATTATCAGATGCTTCGCGTATGTCTTCACATATATTTGGTAGAGCAGTATTTGTATTGTGTCCTGCCCTGAAGCCTGATTGGTATTGATCTAAAAGGTCGTGTTCAGTTAGGTAGTCAGTCAGTTGTTTATGGACTAATCGTTCCAAAGCTTTTGAAAGGGTACGTAAAATACTAATGGGTCGAAAATCGTTAGCAGTTAAGGCAGTTTTTACTTTCGGTAGTGGGCGTACAATTTCTTTGCTTCCATAATGTGGGATATATAGAGGTTTGTAGTGAGGAGTTGAAAACATGAGTTATGGTAGGTAGTATAACGTCGATTATTTTGTTAAGTGGAGTGATATTTATACGGTCAGTTCCTTCTGCTTTTGCTTTTATGTAAATGTTCTCTGTCTGATGGATTTGTCAATAGTAGTTCACTTATTGTCTGCGTTTTGTCTTTAGGAGTAAAGAATGTGCTTGTAAAATGGTTATTAAGTGTTCAGGGAAACAGGTAGTTTTTCTATATGTGTGTCTTTCCTTCCTACACCCATTGTATTCAGATTTTTACAAATATCTCAGTTATTGTTATTAGGTTCAGTAAGGCTGTATGGATGTCTAAGTTTGGCGTTTCTGATAGTTTGTGTAGTCTTGTTACGTAACCGTTTATAGTGATTGAGATTTATGTCAGTTTTGTCGAGTCTATATTTCCGATATGCTGCGTCTCTTTCAGTCATAAAGTCACGAATGTTAGCAGACATCCAGGGAGCAGGGTGTCGTTTCACTAGTTTAGTTTTCAGTGGGGCGTGTCTGTCATATAGTTGTAATACTAGGTTATTTAATGCTTCAACTTTTTCGTCAACAGAATGCAGCGTTCATATAGTATGCCAGGGTAATTTTATAGCGTCTTCAAGTAGAGCTGCATTGTTTATATGTTTTAGGTCTCTATATGTGATAGTCTTAAGAGTTAGTTTTAGGGCACTGCAACGAATATGCTAAGAATATAATATCATGTGCTGATATTCCGGGAGCTGACAGTTACCCGTGGGTTAGTACTCTGTCTGGATTATTAGTAGCAATTAAGTCAAGTGAAGTCTCAGAGTGATTGGTACAGTCAGTTGTAAATTTTAGTGAGAAGGAACGTGTTGCTATTACATTATTAACAATAGTTCTTAATTTTTATATCTTGTACCTTTGCATCCTGTAGTTTTAAAATTGTAAGGTGACGTGGATGTAAATAATTAAATAATTTTGAAGTATATTGTTTTATATAACTCAATTCCTCTCACAGTTTGAAGTTAAAAGGAGAAACTGTTCACAGTTAAATTTGGGAGACAATTTTTAATGTTCACATCACTAATTGGATATTGGAATATTAATAAAGGAAGAACATTTATCTTTATATAATTTGCAATTATATATATATATATATATATATATATATAATATATTGTCCATCGCTGTGGTCTCGAGGTAGCGTGCTGATTTGTCATGCAGCGGGCCCGGGTTCGATCCCCGGTCTGGGCAGTTTTTCTGGGTGAGGTTTTACCGGGGTTTTTCCTCACCTGTAAGACAAATGTCAGGAAAACTTTAAGGTCCAAACGGTCCCCGAAATCATATGGCCATCATCATCATCCTTCCCCGGTGTGGAAAGCTACGGGAAGATACCGCACCTACAATTCCCTAGTAAAGCTGCAAGCATAGCATGAAAATGCTCTGATTGCAGTGAAGAACCTGCCTTTGGGCAGAATTACTATGGATGGATATTTATATTTTTTTAGGATTACATGAAAGAGGAAGAAAAATAGAACTTTGTCTTAGTTGTTAGCAATGTTTCATACAAATAAATAAAACTCCAACATCAAAATCCTTGAAAAATAAATGCAAGCCGGGTTAAATATACTCACTGAGAAAAATCACTAAATCACGTTTATATGATTCATTAATAAACCAACACACAAAACATATCATTGACACAATATTATCCGAAAATAATAACGCAGTTTGAGACTTCCACTTTACCATCCCTATTGAAATCCCATTTAATTATTTTGTGGAGATATAGTAAGTTCTTAGTGAAAATGCCATTTTTAAATTTAAATATTTGACCAGCCTTATTGGCTAGTGGTCAGATCTTCTGACTACGGTTCAAGGGGTCCCGGGTTTGATTCCCAGTCAGACCACAGGATTTTTTCTTAAAGGAAATTATTTATATGGTCGCATATGGTTTGGGTTTAGGTTAAGTTTAGTTTTATGGACTCTCCTGGTGCTTCATTACCATTCGTTACCAATCATATCTTCGGGCTAACGTAACTCTGCCTTCCAGGCGCCCCAAATTAAGAAGTGCATTACAGTTCCACCATGTTACAAATATCATAAGGACAACCTGGTGGCATTGGTATATATATTGAAAAACTCAGTCGGTAAACTTTGAACATATTAGTAAAATGAATGGGAAAACATTCAATAAAGACAGCGAACGCGAGTACAGGGAAACAGATGGAATCGTGGGGAAAATAATTGAGAAGAATAAAAGTAATGGTGAAGAGAGTGGTCATGAAGTTTACCAAATGGAACATGGAGATGACAGGTCAGATGTAGAATTGGAAGACAGTTAAAAATTTATATTAACCCATCAGCGTGGATATTTAAACATGGCGTTCCCTTCCCAGATGCAGAAGGACGTGTTAAAACGTCAGGACCTTTAAATATCCAAATGCAGATTGCCATGTGAACTCGCGTGGTACATCTATGATTTCCAAAGCCTATAACTAAGTTGTTTTACGTGTTGGAGAACTAATTTTTCGTCACCGTGTTAAGGAAAGATTCCCCTTCATGTTACGACATAATTTATGACAGGGCAAGTGGAGTGAGGTGGCTACTTGTTAGTGAAAGGAAATACTTTTTTTTCAGCCAGGCCCTCTTCTGAACATATCCTTTGCCTTATTTTTGCCGAAAAAGAATAAATATCTGTAAAGTGTCTCTTTGTGTGGTCTCAAACTTGTCTTTTGAAACAATTATCGCAGTCTTTGTGTAACCATGGCTCGTGCGTGTGCAGGAAACCAAGTGTTGTCAGAAGAGGAAACTTTTAAGTTTGTCAATAAAATTTTAGATGAAATTGATAAACATAGTGATTTAGCATCTATATCAGATAGTGAGGATAGTTTCTTTGCACCTGATTACACACAACCTCCTCACGATATAAGTGATAGTGATATCAGCTGTGTTGACGAGGGAGATATTCAGACACTGACATGTGTTTTGATTGCTACAGGGCTAGGGGGAGTATCCACAGATTTTACATGGCAAAATATAGACACGTTTAATTAAAACGAGAGACTTTCTGTGACATCAGTGGTCCACAGTTCGATGTTTCTGGGGACATTGTTTCTACATTCGAAGAAATATTCGACCACACGTTGTTGAATATGATTGTTGAAGAAACAAATAAATACGCTCAACAATCAATATCAAAATCGATGGGAGCGTTCACTTTCCATTCTAGACTCAGACAATGGAAGGACACAACAATAAATGAAATGTATGTTGTTCTGGCTATTTTCATGCTAATGGTAATTGTACAGAAACCCACAATAAGATCTTACTATTCTAAAACCGATAGATTATTACACCATTTTTTAGTGAGACAATTCCTTTGGAAAGGCTTGAATTGATAATGAAATTTATTCATTTCAATGATAACACAAAACAAGGGGATTTGCAAGGCCCTTCAAAACTATTCAAAATTGTTCTTATCATTGAATATTTAAATAATAAATTCCAATCTCTCTACCTTCCAAATCAAGATATTGTAATTGATGAATCACTATGTTTATGGAAGGGGCATTTATCTTTCAAACAATTCCTTCCACTTAAATCTGCCAAATTTGGTATTAAAACATATAAGTTGTGTGAGTCTAGAACTGGATATGTATGGTCATTCATTGTTTACACTGGCCGGGGAATGGAACTTGACACTTTGTATGTGAATAAAAATACAAACAAAACAGCTGCAATAGTAATAAAATTGGCGGAGAACCTTCTGGGCCGTGGACACACTATTTGGATGGACAATTTTTATAATTCCCCTGAACTCGCCAGATTTCTAAAATCAAAAAACACTGACTGTGTCGGCACTCTCAGAGACAACAGAAAATTCGTCCCTACATCAGTAAGGGGGAAAAAATTAAAAAAGGGAGAACATTTTGCCCAAAATTCCGGTGACGTTACCGTATTGGCGTGGAAAGATAAGAAACGGGTGACAATGATATCAACATACCACAGCCAAGAAATGCGTCAGACAACAAACAAGAAGAAATCCGTGGAAATGAAGCCAGCTGTAGTGTGTGATTATAATATAAATATGGGTGGGGTTGACCTCAAGGATCAAATGCTTCAACCGTACTTATTAGAACGAAAAAGAGGTACAAAATGGTACGTAAAATTTTTCAAAAGACTTTTAAATGTAGCGATTCACAATGCATTTATCATCTATAAATCAAAAAAAGAAAATATGAAATTGGACTCCCTTAAATTTAGACTGCTGCTTATACAAGGACTTGTGGAGAAATATGGACCCGTTATCCCACAACCTGTACATGGCCGCCCATCAACACAGCCATCCCCCAAAAGACTGATAGGGCGTCATTTTCCCGAGAGGATTCCTGCAACGGGAAAGAAGGCAAGACCACAGAGACAGTGTGTTGTTTGTGCCAAAAATGGTAAAAGAAAAGAATCGATATATTGGTGCAGTGAATGTGAGGCTGGATGGCTGTTTCAAGACGTACCATACACGTCTGGATTTCTAGGACGATATGAGACTTTCCGTGAACAAAGGATATTTATAACCAAGGTAAGACTAGAAATATAATGTAACTAAATATAATTTATTCGTAATTTAATATATATCTAAAATAAGCTCTATATAACAGTGAACTACATGGTCTTTATAGGAAGCCAGATATAATGAGAACAATTAAGTCTCGTAGACTGCGATGGGCAGGACATGTGGCACAAATGAAGAATGAAAGCTTCTTGTAGGAAAACCAGAGGGAAAACACCCAATTGGTAGACCAAGAATGAGGTGGGAGACTAACATTAACTATGATTTGAGGGAAGTAGATTATACAGGGGATGATTGGAAAACATTGGCTCAGGATAGGGATGCATAGAGGGCTTATGTCCGTGCGGTCATGAACTACGGGTTCGATAGTGCCAGTGAGTTAGTTAGTTATCTAAAATAAGTTACTGGGTGAGTAGAATTTAAAAATACTAACGCACATGGGGACTGCGTGGACTTTAAAATGACCGCACAGAAGGGAAGAAACAGGTCACCTTTAAATACGTCAAACCGCGCTGAGGGGTTAAATGTGAAATTTAGTGCTTATTTAAAACTTTGACAGACGGTCATCGTTTATAAAAGATACCGTGTACATATGTAGTGAATGTACCTTGTCCGTGGATAAACAGGAGCGTCTATTATTTAATAATTAATCTGCGATTTAAAAAAAT
This sequence comes from Diploptera punctata, assembly GCA_030220185.1. NCBI lineage: Eukaryota > Metazoa > Arthropoda > Insecta > Blattodea > Blaberidae > Diploptera > Diploptera punctata. The sequence goes on along the minus strand of JASPKZ010009444.1, from coordinate 63,924 downwards.
ACCAGTGACTGTATTTTCACTAGGGGCGTGTTAGCAATGGCATGTGGTCTTATTTCTAATGGCCAGGCAGTTATCTGGTGAATGCAAGACTCGCATTTATGCCCCGTTACAAATTCCATTGGTCAGGATCCCTTGCTATGGCTATACAGTTATGCTGAACTTGCCGATATACATCTGATTTATTGTGCAGCACAAGGTAATGGTGTAAGAGCTGCTGCAATGTACGCGGAGCGGTGTATCGGGATAGACGCCATCCTCAGCGAATGACCTTCGAGGTCTGTTGATAGGCGTTTGCGGGAATATGGGACCGTTGAAGGTAAAAGAGTAGACGCCGGTGCAAGACGTGTACGCCGCAATGCAGATTTTGAAGAAAATGTTCTTCATAGGGTGAAAAGAGGGACCACCTTCTAGAACTCGTGCTATCGGACGTATAATGGGTACAAATCATCAAAGTGTATGGGAAGTCCTGCATGAAGACCAGCTCTATCTCTTTCATCTGCAAGAATTACAAGTCTTACTGCCACTGGACTTCGCTCAACGTGCCCAATTTTGTAATTGAGCTTTGCTGGCAGCCACCGCACTTTTTTTTCTCGGTATTATTCACTGATGCGGCAGTATTTAATAGGGATGGGCTGGTTTGTGAACCTCGAAGAACAGTAATGTGCGGGATTATGAGAAATTCTCATGCCATCTTCCAGAGGAGTCACCAGAAGAGATTTAGGGTTAGGCATAATTTCTGACCACATCATTGGTCCCTACTTTGTTCTCCAGAGATTAAATGGTATCATATATAAGACTTTTCAGAGCACGTCCTACCTACATTACTTGAAGAAGTTACTCTCCACATCAGGATAATAGTGTGACTTCAGCACGATGGAGATCCCCCCACGTCTGGCGGGAATGTGCCGAAATCATTAGGAGGGATGGCCTATCGGGGCCCGTCTCCATCTCGCTCTCCAGATCTCAATCCACTTGATTATTTTTGTGGGGACATCTGAAAACACTGGTGTATGCGACCCCTGTTGATAGAGATGATCTGTTTAGTTGCACGCATAATCGTAGCATCTGATGTGATCCGTGAGACACCTGGTATCTTTAACGGGGTACGAGAAGCCTTTCGTTGACGATGTCGTCTGTGTTGTAAGAATGGAAGTCGCCTATTTGAACAATCTCTTTAATGATTCTGCAGGTGCTTTACTTTTTTTCTGGTTTACTCAAATGCCTTGCTTTTATTTCCCAATAACATTATGTATGCCATGTGTACATACGCTATACCACCATGCAACCACAGTAATTCTGCCCGAAGACAGGTCTTTCACTGCAATCATAAGAATTGCATGCTATGCTTGCAGCTTTACTAGAGAATTATAGGTGTGGTAGCTTCCCGTTGCTTTCCACACCGGTGAAGGATAGTGGTGAAGATGATGATGATGATAAGGATGATGATGACGATGATGGCCATATGATTTCGGGGACCGTTTGGGCCTTAAAGTTTTCCTGACATTTGTACGCTACACCTCTTCATGTTATTAATGACTGCACTATCATTTATCTAAGTACATAAGTACTGTACAGTGCAATCACGTATTTTATTTGCGAAACCAATTGCACTCTACAGTAATCGTATTTTATTATTACAAACTTTCAAACAATTGTCTGTACAATACGTACATTGATAGCTTTGTACTGCGCCGACATTCCATTACTGTATTCTGTAAAATAATGAATAAACAATTAAACCAGAAGTAAATCTACGCACGTAAGTAATTTACAGTACGTGCTTAATAAAGGAAGAAAGAAAAAAAGTGTACACGTACTGTAGGGAGTTTCGAACGTGATGCATAAATCTTACGTTTGCGTCGGTATTAGACTGTTATAACCACTGAGCTAAAGGCGCATGCTTGTTGCATGTTACAGTCTCTGAATCGTGCTATGTCCATTTTAATTTGAAATAATCAGTGGCATGTCAACCATTTTACAAATTGAATCACAACTTGGATATTTTTATTCGTAGACCATTTGTTCATTATCTCAAAATGCTTATATAATACCCCTCTATACGTAGTTAAATGTATGCGGTATAACTCATTTACACTCTGTATAAATTATGTTTCTAGTAGTTGGCAGAGCTGTCAATAATGTAATAATGCTGTCATCTGGAGGCAGTTTTGTGAACTAAAATATCAATACATTGCTTTTTTTAAGCTATGATTTATTATAAAGCGTGTCGCGCCCGACGTAACGCGAGCTCGCATTACGCTCGGCGCGAGGCTGGTTTCGCATAGAGCGCATACTGCCCATCGCTTATGTTATGGAATTGTCGCCAGATGGCACAACATAAATGGAGAATCGAAAAATGACCAATGTTCATAATAAATTCCCAAACGTGTTTATGAAAAAAAATTGATGTGTACAAATCTGTCCCTGCATAACCTAATGAAATAAATTACATACATATTATTTAGTAAACTATAAAATAATATGATGTACACTAAACTGACTCATCGGAACCTAACAAAATGAAGTGATTGAACATTTATTTCTTAAACTATGTTTTGGAATTAAATGCAAATATTTGGTCATTCACACATATGTCCTGCAATCTGTTGGATTTAATTTTATAAGTGTTCACGTATGCGGACTTCAGTTCTAAAGAACTTTCAAAAATAATTGAGAGGAAAAGTCGTAATTTGTGTTCATAGATACACATATAAAACTCTTTATAAAAAAGCTTTAAGTATCGTTGCAAAACTTTTAAAATAGCACGAAATATTAGTAAAGACGAAAAAATACCTAGAGCGACAGCATCATATGAATGTTGTATGGAAAATAATAGAGCAAATCGTTCTTTAGTTCTTAAATTAACATATGGTTGATGATAATACCAAATTTTATAATATTCAGATACTCGCCTGAGCAGTTTTGTCAGGTTATGAATTTAATAGGAGATGAGATTTATGTACACCCATAATATCCTTAAGATAAAATACAATATTTACAGCTGTTATTTATTTACCAAGTTCAAGCCACAATAACTCTTTTTTCTATATATTTCTGTACTCCTTCATGCTCATATTGTACAGAACTCGATGATTTGCAACAAACGTTCATCGTTAAAATTCGTAAGTTACAAAACAAGCGCTGTTTTTCCGAAATTTTATCATAACTTAATTTGTTTTTAGCATTTACACCAATGCGTACGGATAATAGCTTCTATATTCCAAGTTTGCGCCGGCAAATTGCGTACGGAATTCAAGTGATGACATGGTTTACCTACAAACGCAAAGCGCTGACGCGAGAAAAATTGCGCTGACATGTCGCGTCGTGTATTTGAATCACTTGAATGAGGGACGCAATTTGCCAGCGCAAACAAAGAATATAGAAGCTATTATCCGTACTCATTGTTGTAATTGGTAAAATCAAATTAAGATTTTATGACAAAATGTCGGAATTACAGCGCTTATTTTGTAACTTACCAATTTTAACAACCAAAGTTTGTTACAAATCATCGAGTTCTATACAATGTGTGAGCATGAAGGAGTATAAAGATGTACAGAAAAAAGAATTGTTCTAGCTTGAATTTAGCCAAGAAATAAATAAAAGCTGTAAATTGTGTATCGTGTCTTATATTATGGATGTACATAAACTTCGTCTCCTATTAAATTCAAAACCTGATAAAGCTGCTCAGGCGAAAATCTGAAGTATTTTAAAATTTGGTATTATCATCAACCATATGTTTGTTTAAGAACTAAACAATAATTTAATCTATAATTTTTCCATAGAACCTTCATATGATGCTGTCGCTCTAGGTACTTTTTTCGTCTTTACTAATATTTCGTACTATTTTAAACGTTTTGCGACGATAATTAAAACTTTTTGATAAAGGATTATATGTTTATCTATAAGATGTTAATTATATATTTTTTACCTGGTAAGTCAGTCGTCCTCAACTAATTTAGTAAACTTCTTCAAGTTATTCTAATATGGAGGCCTTTCGAAAACAATGTTTCATCTTATGAATTTTAACCGTAACAGTTCCAGTTAGAACGCAGAATATAAAACATTGTTTTCGAAATGCCTCCAAATTAGAATAACTTGGAGAAGTTTAATAACTTAGTTGAGGACGACTGACTTACACAGGTAAAAAATTATATAATTAACATCTTATTACATAACCTCAACGGTACTTTAACATGAATTTCAAAACTATTACTTACTTACTTACTCACTGGCACTATCCAACCCGTAGGTTCATGGCCGCGCGGACATAAGCTCTCCATACATCCCTATCCTGAGCTAATGCTCACCAATCACTTCCTGTATAATCTACTTCCCTCAAATCATAGTTAATATTATTCCCCACCTCACTCTTGGTCTACCAAGGTTTTCCCTCTACCAAGGTTTTCCCTCTGGCTTCCCTACAAGAAACTTCCATGCAAGTCTTTCATTCCCCATATGTGCAACATGTCCTGCCCATCGCAGTCTACGAGACTTAACTGTTCTTATTATATCTGGCTTCCTATAAAGACCATGTAGTTTATTGTTATGTAGTCTTCTCCATTCACCTGTCTGTTCATCTCACTTTGATCCAAAAATTTTCGTAAGTAATCTGCTTTCCTCCCTTAAAGTAAGAGTCCATGTTTCGCACCCATATAATATAACTGGTAGAATAATAGTTTTATATATTTTGAATTTAACGTTTTTTGAAAGAAGTTGGGACATCAAGAGTCTCTGCAGTGCATAATAGCACGCATTTCCAGAGTTCAACCTAAGATTAATTTCTTTGTGCTTCTCATTCCAATTTGTGATTATTGTTCCTAGGTATTTGAATTCGGCCACTTCCTCAAAATTTCCCTTATTTCTCATTGGCTGTCTATTTCCATTATATACTGAATTTCTACGTGTGACCATATATTTAGTTTATTGATATTTACTTCCAGTCCTAATTTCTTAGTGTTACTCAAGAGTGTGTGTGTGTTGTCCTTTAGTATCTCCTCGCTATCGGCCAATAATACTACATCATCCGCATAAACTAACAACTTATTAATACCATTGTGTTGTAAGCCTTCCTCATTCTCTAAAGATGTAATGGCATACTCTAGTACAAAATTAAATAGTAGAGGAGATAGTGCATCTCCTTGCTTCAACCCATTCTAGTACAAAATTAAATAGTAGAGGAGAGAGTGAATCTCCTTGCTTCAACCCATTCCTGATTTCAAAAGTGTCCGAAAACCGTTTGCCTACACGCACCCTATGCTTTGTGCCATCTAGACACATTCGTATAAGTCTATATAACTTTTTAGGAATTCCGAACTCCAGCAGGATACTATATAACTTCTCCCTCTTAATTGAATCATATGCTTTTTTGAAGACTACATATAGTTGATGTACAGTACCATTATATTCCCATTTCTTTTCTAAAATCTGTATCACACTAAAAATCTGATCTGTTGTAGACCTGTTTCTTCTAAATGCACATTGATGATCTCCTAGAATCTCATCAATATAGGGAGTAAGTCTGCTTACTAATATATTTGTTAGAATTTTGTACGAAGTTGAAAGTAATGAGATGCCCCTGTAGTTGTTGCAATCAGTTTTATCTCCTTTCATATAAATTGGTACGATAATTGATTCCTTCCATTCATCTGGAAGAGCTTCTTTTTCCCAAATCATAATAAGCAACCAGCGTATCTTGTCCATCAATTTTTCTCCACCTGATTTTATCAGTTCTGCTGGGATCTCATCTGAACCTGATGCTTTATACATCTTCAATGTTTCAATCGCCATTTCAACCTCAACATTTGGTTCTGCAACTAGCATTTCTGCTCTCTGTAAATTATCCTCCTCAATGTCCTGTTCTGTATGTACATTTAATAGTTCATTAAAGTAACTTTTCCATCTATTTAACATACTCCTGGAATCTGCAATCATATCCCCATTTTCATTCCGAATTATGTTTGTTCTAGCCTGAAACCCTTTCTTCTCTATACTAATTCCCTGATATAATTCTCTAATGTTCCTATTTTTTGCATTCATTTCAAGATCATTAATCTTCTCTCTCAAATATTCCCTCTTTTTACTCTTTAGTAACTTGTTGGTTTCCCGTCTAATACTACCCAATTGCTCTAAATTTACCTCATTTGGCTCGTGTAACCATTTAATTTTTGCTAGCTTTTTTTTCTTTACAATGTCGGCACATTCCTCATCAAACCACTTCATGTTTTGCCTCTTTTTTAAACAACCAATGCTTTCTGATGCTGACAATTTAATAGTATCTCTTATAGCCTCCCATTCTTTATTTTTGTCAGTATCTTCTTCGTTTGCCACATTGTTATCTGAAGATTCCAGTTCTTCAAATCTATTAGTAATTTTGTTTTGGTATTCTTGCCGCATTTCATCATTTTTCAAGTTTTTTATTTCAAATTTTACAGAATCATCTTTAGCATTTGTTCCTCTCATAAGCGATAGCCCTTGTCTGATTTTCACTCTGACCAGATGATGATCCGAATTGTAGTCTGTCCCTCTAACTGATCTAACATCGATGATGGTACTGTGCCAGCATTTATCCACTAATACATGATCTATCTGGTTCAGAGTTTCTCCATCTGAGGACGTCCAGGTGTATTTATGAATGTCCTTATGCTGAAATGTTGTGCTCTTAACAATGGGATTCTTCAATGTGGCAAATGTGACTAATCTAACCCCGTTGTCGTTACTATCTTCATGAAGACCAAATTTGCCAATTGTTGGTTTGAATATATCTTCCTGCCCCACTTTTGCATTAAAATCTCTAAGACAATTTTCAAGTATTAAATGTTTATTTATCTATGTACACAAATTATGACTTTTTTCTCAATTATTTTTCAAAGTTCTTTAGAAATGAATTTGGCATACATGAATGCTTTTAAAATTACATCCACTAGATGGCAGGACATATGTGTGAATGACCAACATTTGCATTTAATTCCATAAGATATTTTAAGAAATAAATGTTCAATCACTTCATTTTGTTAGGTTCCGATGGGTCAGTTTAGTGTACATCAGATTAGTTTATAGTTTACTAAATAGTATGTATGTAATTTATTTCATTATGTTATACAGGGACAGGTTTGTATACATCCACATTTGTAAACACATTTGGGAATTTATTATGAACGTTAGTCATTTCGATTTCCCATATATATTGTGCCATCTGGCGACAATTACATAAACATGAGTGCTCCATGCCATAGAGGATGAATAGAGTGGCCTCTCTGTGTTGAATTTTGGAAGCAATTTTATACTGCTGCACCATCTTAAGATGACCTGGCTACTACATGGTACTACTTTAGCTGGTAACGGTGGATCAATTGGGGTTATGGTGGCTCTATCGCAAGAAAAGTACCCTACCCTTCCCATTCATTTAAAAATAAAATTGTAAGCTCAACACAAGCAATGCTACTTTGTGAACAATTTTCGCATGTTTTATTCTTACTCTCTTCAGTAGAAAATTACAAGAACTTTGCCAACTTTTCAGATATCTTAAACTATATCATTTTTCTTTTTTTTTAATTTCATCAATTGGTAAGTTTACTAAAATAATTTACAATATTTCACTTTTAGTTGAACATAGTGAATACGAAAAGTCACTATTTATTATAAAGTAATTGAAAATGTTTATACCTATGCAACAAAAATATTGGCAAAATTTTTGTATAATTTTCTGAAGTAAAAATAAAAGATGCAAAATTGTTTACAAAGTAACATTTCTTGTGTTATTTCCATTCAGATATATAAAAAGGAACTGGATAATGGTGTGCTATGGCAACACCATTTGACAAGCCTGGTCTAATGAGTAATGCGTTTTAAGAACCGAAACCATCAAGTAATTTAAGTAAAAGTTTTTAAATGTTCTTAAAATGAAAATTTATAAATACCTTAATTTGATAAGAATGTAGCAAAACTAAATTTAAACTAAAACCGATGCATTGTTTCACTGTTCTGAACCACTCACATGTGAATGCGTGCACATCAACTCTGTTTAGTAACCAGACCTGTCTTCATTAGTTTGTTTGCTTTTAAAAATGAAATAACATGATTAATTTATTGCCATGTATTAAAATTAATAACGGAAGTGAGCACAGAATTAGCTTCTTTCTTTTAAGAAAGCTTCTATTCAACTGCGAACTTAAAACATACAATCACAGTTTTGGAGGAGAATGTCATTGTTGTAAGTTATGAATTCAAGGCAACAATTGCAAAACATTATAAGTCCATTGTTGGCACAATGAAATTAAATATAAATGTAAAATAATTCTTCTAATCATTATGTTATATACCAAAAATGCTAATAAATAGGAAAATAATTATTTTCAAAATTACAAAAAAATGGTGGGTGATGGAAGATTTCTGACTTCATTTTTGGAATCAGCAGATGAAAATACATAAGAATCACTCAAAATATTTTATGTAACAAAATCACTGTTGACCAGTGTAATAAAATAAAATATATACATTGTATTACGCGCCGCGACTGTTAAGCCCCTGCGTAACGGTAGCGTTACGTTTCCTATTGTTTAGGTTGTATTTGGCCCGAGCGGTTGGCCTTGGTTTTGTAGGAAAAGATTCTACAACATGTGAAATACACATATTAAAACAGAGTAAACGAAATAAACATAATTTATTGAATAAATTCAAACTGAAGATATATTATTAACATAAAAAAACAGTTATTTAGAAACAGCTGGAATCGCCACATCGTCGAATGTCCAAATATTCAAGGTATTGAAGTGCTAATATTCAGAGAGAAAACAATCTTATTAAAATTTACAAAAGAAATCAACTTTGGTTATTTTTGGAATGAAGTTCCTTGGACCATTTGGTCCTTATTTAATTCTGAGTCTTAAAATGACCGAAAATAGTAAAGAGAGAGTCATATTACCAATGTAGATGCCACCGTCCTGCTGGACCCCGCTGACGGGACCGCACTCGATCCCACGGCCCTTCTCCCTTTTTATCTCAAAATCCCGGCTTTTTATATGATTATCTTCACCTTTCACCATCCCCTAAAGCTAATGGAAGCCCTATTTCTTGCCCAATCTGTTGTAATATTCCTAGTATTTTCATGGTCAACACATATAAGGTGTTTTTAAACTTCTTCCCTAATGTGTTTGGGTTGCATAAGGTTTCGTAAGAATTTCCTATTAGGTTGAAACTAATAAGTTGTTTTTGATATTATATAAGATTTCGTAAGTGTGTCTTCATTGTTTGACAAATATATTGAATTGAAATAGTCATTTTATAATAATTTTCCTTAGTTTTTTATCTATAAAATACTAATATATATTTGGATGGAGATTTCAATCCGTATTTAAAGGGTGAATATTTATGCCCTATTTTTTGGTATAATACACATGTATATGTGTCTATTCTTTATCGGCTTTTTATAGTATTTTATTATTATTGCATTTAGGCCTTAATGTAGGCGTAACAATTCCCCCCCCCTAAATAAGACTGTAGGGTTGAAAAACCGAAAGTCTTTTTTCCTTATAGGATATCTCTCGCCTCTCGGGGGTTTTGTCCTGTCATTTATCTTATTAACTTAACTGACGTCGTCAATTGGCGATTCCATCTGTCCTGGAAGTATATTGTTCTCATCCTAAGAGGTTAGATCGTTTTTTGTTATTTGTAAATTGCCCCGGATACCTTTAATTTCGTCGAATATCGGTAAGATCAGCTTACTTAGTGAGAACACTATACTTAAAAAAACAAAAATCTCAATATCGCAAGAAAAATAGCAAGCCTTCGCGGCTTCAAAAATATGTGTCACAAGAAAAAAAAAATAATGTTCATTGCTGAAACAAAAAAATATCGATTATACAAAAATATTTTTCACTAAAATTCTTCTCGTCTTCTTTCTTCTTTCGTATTTAACCTTCTGTGGTTTTTGGAAACGACGCACTTCACTTGTTATTTATTTCCGACGCACTTACATACATTTTGTTACTTTGTTATGCACTTTGACGGTTTCTTTTTTTTGTGATACCCTTTGACGGTTCGATTCCGTGATCCGGATTACTTGTAAAAAAAAAATATTATCAGAACTGTGGTGTCTGTTGTTGCTAGCTTGGAGGTCCAGTCTGCTTGCCTCGATGGAGGATGCGATGCTCTAATGCTCGAGTCCAATGTTCATTTACAGCTGCCGTTGGTCCAGGTAGGCCGTGGATTTAGTTAGGCCTTGTTTCTTTTGACAAAACCCAGTTAGGTCCAAGGAGAACTTGTGAAAGGTTTGATAGGATTTAATCTTGATGTGGAGTTTGTTTTCTTGATTTTTTATAGAAAAAATGTGGACTGAAGGAAGTTAGGCCAAGGTTTGGCGTCGGAGAAAGTCATTATTATTTTTTTTTATAACTGCCTGGGTTTGTTCTTTTCTGCTAATGAGGTGTTTGCCCCAGTTAATGGCGAGTCTGGACCTTCACTCTTCTTATGCTCCGACCCGAGATGTGTAGATGGTCCTGGCAGCTGCCCTGCGTCCTTAGATGTACAGGGTGTGGTTGGTCCTTGCAGCGTTTATCTTCTTCCCATCGTGTAGTGTTGTGGTGGTGGCCGCAGGTCCAGGCGTGAAACTGCAACCTTATGCATTTGTGAAAACTTGGGAAAACATTGATTATGGGTTTGGTGCTAGTCCGTACTACATGGGTCCGCAACCCTCTTTTCATTCTTGGTCATTTTAATTTAGAGGCTTCATTTTCAGCCATCATATCTCCGTTATTATCTTAGTCGTCCTGGCTTTAGATTTCATTGTTATCTACATGTATCGTTTAGTTTGGTGCACCCAAGTTCCTATTTGTCCCTTATAGCTAGCCTCAAGTTGCAAAGGAAATGCTCTTATGATTTTGGTCTTATGATTTCTCATAAATCATTTACGCCCTTATTGCAATTCAGGTTTACTAGGTTCCAAACATTGTCAGTATCTCCCTGTATTTTACCGCTGGTCTTCACTTTCCATTGCTTGGATAAACTTTCAATTTCGCTTTTCCTCCTCTAGAGTCCTGGGTTCGATCGAGTGTGCTCGCCTACACATGGATCGCGAGGCTTTAAATGTAAATACTTCCTAGTACGTTTATGTAACCTGAATTCCGTCTATCATTCCCTCGTGAGGTCCTGATTGGGAGAGCATTTCCTTTCTTTAATCCGGGATGCGTATTGCATCCTAAATTCTCCCGCTTCTACTCTGCCTGTCGTTTTCTCGTATTACGCCCACTGAGTTAAACTAATAAAAATAAAAAAAAAATGCGTCTCTGCGTCTCAAATACTCTCGTTCCTAATTGTCTGTCGAATTCTCGTGTTACAGCCTACAAAGTTAACTTAATAAAAAAATGCGTCTAAATGGTGTTGTTTCCTTAAGTCCTTCCGAAGCAATATTTTCTTACGCCCTTCCTGATTCGTTCGCAATATCTCATCTGGTTTCTTGAATTTCTGTATTTAATTTTCCTTTCATAACTCCCGATTAAGCGTGGACTTTATTCCGTGTCTTGGGTCCCCATCTTACCTATGGGTTTAACCTCTCCCTTTTTTATTTCTTATCCTTTGGTTTCCTCTTAATTTCCTTTTATGTTTTTGAGTTAATTCCTGGTCTCATACGTGTAGACTTATTCCCTATCTTACGTATGGTTTGTACCTCTAAATTCATGTCCAACCCTATGTGTTTAACTTCTAATTTCCTGTAGTACCTTATGTGTTTAACCTCTCTTTTCGTGTGCTCCTTATGAGTTTAACCTCTCTTCCTACTTCTGTATTACTTATGTGTTTAAACTCTAGTTTCTGGTATTTCTTATGTATTTAACTTCTAATTTTCCGAGATCTCCTTTATGTATTACCGTATGTGTTTAACTTCTAATTTTCTATACTCCATATGAGTTTAACCTCTATTGTACGTAGTATCCCTACTTAGGTCAATCTGTCTCTCTTGGCTCTCCACGTCGGTCGCACAATCGTTATATCTGTGTTTCCTTTAGTATTCTTCTTCTTTAGTGTCCCAACGTATCTGACGTCCCTGTCTATTATTCATGTTCCTTCGTTATGACCATATCTATGTGTGCGTACGACTTCTTCCTCGCGGTTTTCCTGGCATCATCCTTCCTAATTCGCTCGCTGAGTCGCCTGACTCATAAATTCCCTTAGGTAAGCCTGTTGGTGCCTCAACGTCCGCTACTGCGTCCAGAAGGGAATTAAATCCTATCCTCCCAGACGGGGTCCGTCTCTTGCTCACCTCACTTCCTAACTTCGGGTTTATTAGAAACTCTGTTGGTTCCTCAACGTCCGCTACTGCGTCCAGAAGGGAATTAAATCCTATCCTCCCAGACGGGGTCCGTCTCTTGCTAACCTCAGTCCCTAATCCCGGCTATGTATCCTCAGGGTGGGCTAGCGGACTTCTCGGGCTCGACCTTGAGGACGCGGAATGGACGCCGCCTCCCCACTTGGTGACTCGAATACTATTATTCGGGCTCGGCCTCAAGGGAGAGGACGGGGGTTGTCCATCCGGGTCATCAGTGACTCGATCTGTCCCTAACTCTACTCCTCTCATCCTGCTGCCTCAGGATCTACCTTAGGGAGAGCCTTCTTGGGCTCATCGGACGACGGCCTCATCATCGGAGTGGATTTGATCCGATTCTCTTTTGATGGTGATCCTACTATTGCCCTCATCTCTTCCTAAACCCGGGTATCATGACAGTTTTCCGTGGGTCTCCCTGCCCGTAATTGTATTGTGCTTTCATTTGTTCCTATGTTTCCTTGTTTCCTCTTATCGTTATTTCCCCGATGCCTATCACTCCCTAAACAACGATGTTCCATATGGTCCCTAACGTCAGTGCCAAGCCGCAAGGTTTTATGGCCAGTGCCCCAAGATCATTTTGGAGTTCTCAGTCTCTAGATCATGTCATAACGGGGGTGCCCCACCTTCCGACTTGCACCTGCCTAGCTTGTTGGCGAAGTGTTCAGGCAACTCGCCAAATTTTCGAGGTCAAAACCTCTCCAAAAGGGTCCTTAGTCCTTCCCAACTTGTATCCCCGTGTGCGACTATGTAAGTTTCATGTCTGTGTGTGTATTTCTCACGTTACCTAGCCTAGATTGACCTAAGTTGTAGCCTATCCTTTTATTTTTATCCCTCGTAGGCCTAAATATGAAGAGTCTTAAGCGATCTAGTTTCCATCTATTTTCGAAATATGTCATATCCCATATGTGTGTGTGTCTACTACTCGACTGGTCACTAGTCCCAACTGACATGGAACAAGGCTCGCAGTACTAGGAGAGTCTAGGGCCCTTAGGCCCTCCAAACTTTACGAAGCCAGTCCATCTCAGCAGGAACCATTGCCTGCAGAGTGTATTATTTGTTGTGTCATACTCAGTAATAGTATTTTGTGTAACCCCTGGGTTCCCTTTTGAAATTCCACCCTCTACTAGATCGAAATAAAACATCTCACAGATCGCCAAGTATCCTAAATTTCGCTTTTTATATTTTAAGTGCATCCTTCACGGCGTTGTAATTCCTACCAAGTTTCCATGCCCCTCTTCCGTTCTCTTTTATTTTATGCATAAGTCTTATTCTGTTAGTTCGCTCTTATTTCGTTATTAATATTATTATTATTATTATTATTATTATTATTACTATTAACATTTTGGTTTATTAAGTTACCGTGAATTTTTATTATTATTATTATCATTACTATTATTATTATTATTATTATTATGGTGGTTTAGTAATTTATCGCGAATCATTATTATTATTATCGGTATTATTATTATTATGATGATTATTATTATCGTTATTATTATTATTATTATTATTATTATTATTATGATTATTATTATTATCATTGTTAGTTATAAATTTATTGAGTTTTATTATTATCATTTTCTTTATTTCCATTATTTACTTTCCTGGTGGTTTATTTTTATTATGCTTTTTACTAAGTTTCAGGATCTTCATTAATCTTAACAGTTTATCCCAGGGTAATCCTATTAATCACACGAGGATATCATAACTTATCTCTAGCATCCTTCCGTACTCAGCGTGAGGGTTATTCGTCGATGTTTGTTTGTTGTTTGACTAGTATCCTAATTTTCCAAAAAAAACCATGACACAGCCGAAAGAAAATTATTTCTGGGAATAAGTCTACCCTTCCTTTACCACTTTGTAAGCATCAGCCTATCCTTATTTTAACACTTATGTAAGCATCAGTCTATCCTTCTGTTATCATTTCTGTAAGCATCTGGTCTCTACTTCCCCTCCTTAGCTTCACTAGCGGAGCTCTATGATTTAGCTAAATCTCCATTCCCCTCTTCCATTCGAGCTCTCTCTTGTTTATACAGAATTTCCATTCTTTTGTTTCCGAAACCTAAATCTGAATTACGGATCAAGCGAGTCCTCCCTTAATTGCGTTAGCCTCCTTGACTTTACTTTCGATTTACTTGACTCATGATTTAGAACCGTCTCACATTGTAGTCGAAATTTCCACAGAATGCGCTCGCCAGCATTGTTGTAAATCTCTCAACACCCCGTGAGGTTAATAAAAAAAATTTAATTTAAGTTATTATTTTACCTGAAGTTTGGTCGTCTTCCTTTCTATGAGTCTCGAATCGGAATTCCCTCAGTAATGTTATTTCCCTTAGGGAGGCGTGTGATGTCTGCTTTATTTTTTCCTTAAATCTCCATTCCCGCTTTTGATCGAGTTCTCTCTAATTTATCCGAAGTTTCCATGCCCCTTTTTCATACTCTCGGTTTCGGATCTAGAATTTACTTCCCTAATTAGGTGCGTTCTCATTTTCTCTAATTGTGTTAATTCTCCGTTCCCCTCTTTGTTCGATGTTTCTCTAAGTTTTAAATTTCCAGGCCCCTTTTCCATTCTGTACTAAAATGCCACTTTTCCTTAACTGCTAATCCCTTAAGTTGTTATTAATATCTATCATTTATTTATTCTCCATTACGTTTCCTTACGACCAAAAAATAATAGTATTTATTGCATGTATGTGTATGGTGTCCATCTGAATTATCTGCTAACTAGATGTTTGTACAATTGAATATTACCCTGAAGGCAGTCAAACTTTCACTTCCAAAATAAACACATTCCAGAATCAGCTGAGAGCTTACAGCTAGTTGACCTTCTAAATGATATCAGTCTTCTGCATGTAAATGAAGGTCGTGTTTCATTTTAATATAGTTCTCAAGATGGCGGTTATTTGTTTTCCACGCTGGTGAGTTGATATTTGTTATTCAGAACTTCTATATTCTTGGACTTCCCTAATATTATTATTATTATGTGTCATCCTTTTTCTTCCCTTACCTTGCATTATGAATGTAGGATTGTACCCGATCTTTGTGTGATGATTATTATTTTATGGTGTGTTTTATTATTATTAATTTTAAATCGCGCAGCCAGTAGTTCCCTCGATTTTTAACTGAAAACGATCCTAAAGCTAATACGGGCTCGTCATCCTATAACCCAGAATACATTTCCAGCGTAAATCGGTATTATTTGCCTCATGCCCTGTCCGTTAATGTCGCACGGTAGGCGGTTGTAACTTTAATTGGTTTTTAAAAATTCCTTCGATATATTTAGTATGATTATTTATTCCTACTAGCCTAGTGGTTAAAGTACTTCGCTACAAGCCGAAAAGTTGGGGGTTCAAGTCCCGGTATGTTTATGATTTTTACCCTGATCCAAATCGTCAGGCGCACTACGGCCCTGGGGTCGATCCAGCCTCTAACTGAAATGAGTACCAGACTCTTGTTCTGGGGAGAGGGCGTCCGTCACGCAGGGCTGATAACCCGGCTGACATTCAGTGCTGATTGTCTAAAAAATATTGGAGGCCCTAACATTTCCGTTACCCTCAAGATCTCCGGTAGGGGTGATATGTTAGGTCTAATGTCACTTTATTTTCCACTGTTATTACTCTATTTACAAATCCTCTGATTTTTATGTTGTCCGATTCCCTAACTGTTTTCCTGCTAGTTTTCGGTTATTTTTC
Organism: Diploptera punctata; assembly: GCA_030220185.1. Taxonomy (NCBI): domain Eukaryota; kingdom Metazoa; phylum Arthropoda; class Insecta; order Blattodea; family Blaberidae; genus Diploptera; species Diploptera punctata. The sequence continues at coordinate 47,919 of JASPKZ010009444.1, read as the reverse complement.
GCATAATATAATAATATCAGAATAATTGATAATTTATTTTTCCCAATATAAATCATTCATTGCAAGTTATAAGGCGGTCCCGTGAGCCTTACGTGGGCCAAGATTAATTCCCAGTGTGGATGCTCGTGTTGCAGCATGGGGACTTAAGTATCAATCGATTTATTTTCCCTTTTCCAAACAAAAAATATCAACATTTCAATTTACCAAAACAAAAAAAAATTCCATTTAGTGGCGTGTAAAGCAACCTATGATCATTGATGCTTCCAGAAATGATTTATGTGTACCTATGATCGTGCCACGTCTTCCCGATAGACGAAGTAAATAAATTATTGTCATTATACCCGTACGATTTTTACCATTGGATGAGATATTGCCACACAAAAAAATACGATTTCACTTTCATTAAAACCTCTACAAATATTCAAAATAAAAATATCATAACCTAGGTAAACAACAACAACAAAAAACAAAAAAAAAAAAATATACTCTAACTGAAACACATCAATTTGTATCCAAAAAAAAAATCAAGTTCATATAACATAGCCTAGAAAAGTAATGTACATATATAAATGTCTGCCTATTAAGAAAACAACACCAAAAAAAAAAAATGATTAACAACACCCATTTGTCTTATATATCCAAAGTTTACCCCTTGTAAAAAACTTAATTATGCCTAGAAAATAAAACAATTATCGAAAAAAAACATCAATACCAAAAAAATATAACTTAAAAAAAAACAGCGATATATTCAACTTTACCCATTGTCCCTAAACATCCTAAAATTAGATCAAAAAAAAACAAGATAAGATAACCTAAGCCAGTTCTTAATAATAATGTCCCAAAGTTGAATCTTTTCTGGTTTCTCTCTGTTTTAAAAGACATAGTCCATTTATTTGTACCGAAAGTGACTCTGATTGACGAGAAAAAAAAACATGTTGATTTTTACTGTATATGAATTGAAGGTTAATTTTGTGGTTTAAGGTTCGTTTCTTTGTCCGTGAATATAATAGAACATTATTTTCACGAACATTCCACCAAGCTGCCAACAGTTTATTACGCGCCGCGACTGTTAAGCCCCTGCGTAACGGTAGCGTTACGTTTCCTATTGTTTAGGTTGTATTTGGCCCGAGCGGTTGGCCTTGGTTTTGTAGGAAAAGATTCTACAACATGTGAAATACACATATTAAAACAGAGTAAACGAAATAAACATAATTTATTGAATAAATTCAAACTGAAGATATATTATTAACATAAAAAAACAGTTATTTAGAAACAGCTGGAATCGCCACATCGTCGAATGTCCAAATATTCAAGGTATTGAAGTGCTAATATTCAGAGAGAAAACAATCTTATTAAAATTTACAAAAGAAATCAACTTTGGTTATTTTTGGAATGAAGTTCCTTGGACCATTTGGTCCTTATTTAATTCTGAGTCTTAAAATGACCAAAAATAGTAAAAGAGAAGTCATATTACCAATGTAGACGCCACCGTCCTGCTGGACCCCGCTGACGGGACCGCACTCGATCCCACGGCCCTTCTCCCTTTTTATCTCAAAATCCCGGCTTTTTATATGATTATCTTCACCTTTCACCATCCCCTAAAGCTAATGGAAGCCCTATTTCTTGCCCAATCTGTTGTAATATTCCTAGTATTTTCATGGTCAACACATATAAGGTGTTTTTAACTTCTTCCCTAATGTGTTTGGGTTGCATAAGGTTTCGTAAGAATTTCCTATTAGGTTGAAAATAATAAGTTGTTTTTGATATTATATAAGATTTCGTAAGTGTGTCTTCATTGTTTGACAAATATATTGAATTGAAATAGTCATTTTATAATAATTTTCCTTAGTTTTTTATCTATAAAATACTAATATATAATTTGGATGGAGATTTCAATCCGTATTTAAAGGGTGAATATTTATGCCCTATTTTTTGGTATAATACACATGTATATGTGTCTATTCTTTATCGGCTTTTTATAGTATTTTATTATTATTGCATTTAGGCCTTAATGTAGGCGTAACACATTGTATAGTTACTGCAGGATGTACATTATTCAAGACGAACAGAATGTTCTCAATGAAACTTAATTCACATACACAGTTAAAGATTCAATTTTCCAACAATAAACATAATTATTTAATATGTAATTTTAAAAGAAGACTATTGCACATTTATTTACTAGCTTCCTATTACTCCAAGGGCCTTCCAAGCCCTATAATGACATCACCTGCCTTTAGATTTTGATTAGAAAATCTAATAGTTAATTAGAGAATAAACCATATTATGTATATTCTCCAAGGTGCAACACACTGAGAATGCCCTTGGCCTACCAGCTACCTGCTGGCCCAACATTCGTGAGAAAAATCCAAATTGTTTGACTTTTAGGCTTAAACATGTATTTAAGCCTAACACTAATGCCAACCTTGATTACTACCTGGAAATCACTGAATAGTTGAAGGTTAGGACTAACTATATTTGTTAAAAACTTAACAGTTTTACCAACACTTCATATTAAGATATTTTTTGCACATGTTAAATAAATGTTATAAAAGGCGTAGAAACTTCTCAATGAGGTAGAAGTAAGGATGAATTGAAATTTACATAAAACAATGTTAACTTAATTTTAAAATTAGTAATTTAAAATATTTTTGCTATAATAGTTCAATTAAAAATTTGTTTTTAATAAAACACAAAAACGTTTCTGTATAGTCTATAATATACTGGTTGGTATGATCTTGCAATACACTTGTAGATATTCTTGAGACGCAACTTCATTGCACCTACTGTAGAGACTGAAAAAAAATAAATATATATATATGACAAGATAAGAAAAATAAATGCCTTGACGGGATTTGAACCCAGACCTCTGAGTTAATATCTCAGTGTGCTACCACTTACACTTACCACTTATATATATATATATATATATATATATATATGTACATATATACAGATACAGTGAGTTTCACTTGACCTGCGGCCAATAGCGGCAAAAATGACTACAAACGTTGAGTCATCAACTCATGCTACCCATGCAGTGTCTACGCTAGTGGCAGCAAGTCGAGTGAAACTAAATGTACTTGTCAGTGTCCTTCACAATGAAGGTATCTCTCCAACTCTTAAATAAATATAATTAATTAATTTATACATATACATATATATATATATATTGAAGTAAATGTTTTATTTAGAATTGCAGTTATGTCAATTTCCCATATCTATGGGCATTGGATAAATAAAACAAGAATTACATATTCCAATTTTCTAAAAGTGTTACTAATCAAAATATTGAATTCCTGATTTAGTATCAAATGACTATGAAAATGGAACATTCACTTAACCTCATAACGAGAAATGTAAAAAAGTGAATTTCAAACAGTGTGATCTTAAACCATTGTGTATGTATTATGTACATGTATACACTTACATATTTTTAAGGTTTTTTTGTAATATTTCACAAGCAGTCGAAACTTACATTTAAAATTGAAATGACAATTCTTGAAAATACTTGACTTAAAAGAATGGAATTCTAATACCATAAATAAACTAATAATAATGATTACACCATGTCTTTATTATCACCATTCTGTGTTTAACTTTCTTTTTTTAAGTTTAAGACTTCAATATTGGGATGTTTCTCGTATGGTTGGCAATGTTCATTTTATTATGTTGTGTATGGTGGCAACATTGCATGATTCTAAATTATGTCCATTTTTATCTCTTGGCACATGTGTATGGGTCTACATAGACTTGGATTTTTTTTTTGGCCCACTTTAGATTATCTAACCCTTCATTTTCCATAGTATATTCTTGTAATGTTGTTGCCCTACGTACTTCTTCTGCCTCTACTAACATTTCATAATATTCTAAGCATTTGCAACAATACTTATAACTATTTTTACAATAAATAGATCGATAGATCATCGGTTGATTAATGTTGACATTAATAATACATCATCATCATCATCATCATCATGAACAAATTCGTTTTAGGCCATGTGGCCTGTACGGTAAACCTAGCGAAGATGGTCTTGATCTTTCCACTGATGTTTTGGTCTTCCTTGGTCCCTATGTCCAGTTGGGGTATATTGGAATGCCAATTTTGGAAGTCTATTTCTTGCCATTCTACTCAGATGATTTTTCCATTCTTGTTGGTATCTTTGTATATCTTCATTTAAACTTGTTACTCCAAGTTTTCCTCTGATAATAGTGTTCCTTTGGTGATCCAGCCTATTTACTCCTAACAATGATCGTAAGAAGCGCATTTGGCTTACTTGAAGTGTATGAGAGTTTCTTTTATTTAAAATCCAAATTTCACTTCCGTATTTTAGAGCAGCTTTTGATGTGATGTTATGTAATCTTAGTCTTGTCTCTGTCCTCATCTGTTTACCAAAATGTGTTCGTGTTACCCCATTCATTTTATTATATTTTTGTAATTTTGAATCAAAGTCACTCTTATACTCTGCAAATACACTCCCTAAGTAAGAGAAATCTGACACTTGTTCTATAATTTTTCCATCAATCTCAATTTTCACCCGTTGCATGTTATTTCCACACATTGCCATTGTTTTGGATTTTGAAGTGGAAATTTTCATATTATATTTGCTGGCAATTTTGAATAATTGATACGCTGCTATTTGTAAGCTATCTTCGGAATCTGATAATATTATTTGATCATAAGCATATAATATTGTTTGAATTATTTTATTCCTAGTTATTGAAATTCCACTATTTACTGTTTGTTTCCATTCTTGCACTATTCTGTTAATATATATATATTAAATAAAAAATTAAATATAATTATTAATACAATAAAATATTAAATATTTATCTATGTATGCAACAGTTTCTTTGAAGATATGTAGATTTGTTGTGTATATGCACGAACGCTTAAATGAACTTCCACTAAATGGTGGAGATATCTATGAAATTGGAATAACCAACATTCAAAAATATGTTTTAAAAAATGGATGTTCACTAACTTCATTTTGTTAGGTTCCGATGGGAAAAGTTAGTGAATACTTCATTAAATAATATGCATGTAAATTATTTAGTTAGGTTAGGCATGGGTAAATTGGTATACGTCCATGTCTAATACATGATTGGGAATTTATTGCAAAGGGTGGTCATATCGATTTCACATCTTGCAATTCAACTCTATAAACTGATATAAATTTTTTGCAAATGTTCACTATTATTCTGCAGGATTTAGAAAAATTATTAGGAAAGATAAACTGAAGTTTATCATTTTTTTGTCACATAATGGAAACTTTTATTCCTAAATTTCTGTTATCTTTTAAGATAAGATTTTATTTTTAGACTTACAGTTAAACTTCCATGTTAGTAAAATGAAGGTAGAAAGCATTACATCCACTTACCTAAAATTTTATATGTATGTAGACTTTCCAATCACCGTTATAAGAAAATACGCCCATAGGATTTGATCTTGACAGCCATACCTATTCTTTGAAAGAAATATTGATGAATAATCAATTGAGTTGGTGTTTACTTGAAGAAAATCCATATCTATTAATTAAAATAAAAATAAAACTTAGTTTTATTTGATTTTCATATCTATTATATATAATTCAGTGACGGCTGTTTCGGTACACTGTACCTTCTTCAGACATGTTCACAAATTATGAATTGTGTTCAAACTGATCTAAGCAACAATACAACAATATTTATTTAAATTTTTTAATTTAACAAAGGGGATTCATTCAAATCAAGTTGAGAATTTAACAGTTTGTTACTAGTTTTCAATTTATTTATTTCTAGCCTCCAAAAGATCTAACTTCTTACCCTTATCACAAACATGTAAAATTTCAAAATTTAGATCGAAACAATGATTAAATTGGAATAGGTGGTTAGCATAATTTGAATATTCTAAATTTCTGTTATATGCTCTCATGTGTTCCTTTATCCGAGAGATAAAAGGTCTACCAGTTTGTCCTATATAGACATTGTCACATGTGCCACACCTCAATTTATATACACCTGACAATTTTTCTTTTTTTATTTTGGTTTTATTGTTTTTTATTATTATTACAAATACAAAGGGCCTAATTACAGATATCATAAAAAATAAAGACAAAGGATGGACATTTGGTAATATACCCATATTAATATAGTTAATAATTCTATTAATATAGTTAATAATTCTTGGTAAGAGAGACTTGTAGTTTAGAAATTTGTAATCAATTGTTAAACATTTCATGATGAACAAACATTGTTATCATGGGTCAAAGTAGGAATGGTGATGGCTTGTCAAATCCAAGTTGCATCATCCTGACCTTAGATGTGGAATTGTTACTAAAGATGACATCATGATAGCTGGGACTGGTATGATAGATTATCTGATTTTTCGATATGTATAAAGAAGAGTGTCTGGAATGGACAAGGGACAGCAGCGGGACTGAGTGCGGTCCCCTCAGGAGGGCCCAGCGGGCCGGTGGCGTCTACATGGGTAACGTATTGTCATCTGTCATGTCTTTGGTCATTTTAATACTTAGAATCAAATACGGGACCAAATGGTCCGAGTAACTTAGAATATGAAACAAAATTGAATATTTTAAAAATAATGGATATCTCTCTAACTATTAGCATTTTAGTAACAGAATATTTTTGACGTTTGACAATGTGGCGATTTCAGCTGACTTAAATAACAGTGTTTTTTTGAGTTGATTTTCTTTATGTTTGGTATTTATTGTAATAAATAATGTTATTTCTCGTTTACTGTGGTTTATTATGTCTAGTTGTAGAACTTTTCCTCCAAAATCAAGGCCAACCGCTCGGGCCAAAGACCACTTAAACAATAGTGTACTTAACGCTATCATTACGCTGGGGCTTAACGGACGCGCACGCGTAACATTCTGGTGGCTGGCGATGGGATATTCGTGAAAATAATGTTTTATTATTATATTCACGAATGAAGAAACGAACCTTAGACCACAAATTAACCTTCAATTCGTGCACAGTAAAAATGTATATGTTTTTTTTTCAATTGGGAAGAGAAGAGTCACATTGAATAAACTACGTCTTTTAAAAAACAGAGAGAAACCAGAAAATATTCAACTTTGGGACATTATTATTTAACTGGCTTTAGGTTATATTTTTTGGATCTAATATTTGGGCTTATAAACAATGGAAAATTTTGGATATATCGCTGTTTTAGGTTATATTTTTAGGTATTGATATTTTTTTCAACAAATATGTTATTTTTTTCTGGGCATAATTAAGGTTTTTTTTACAATGGGTAAAACATACTTTCATAATATATACGACAATTTTGGTGTTGTTGACAATTTTTTTTTGGTGTTATTTTTTTAATGGGCAGATATTTATATGTACATTAATTTTTTTCTATATTATATGTTATGTTCATATTAGAACTTGATTTTTTTGATACACCTAAGGTGTATGAATTAAATTGGTGTTGTTTCAGGTAGAGGATATTTTTTTTTTTGTTTTGTTGTTGTTAACCTAGGTTATGATATTTCTTTTTGTAGAGTGTTATAATTTTAGGTTGTTGTGTGGCAATATCTCATCCAATGCTAATAATTGTGTATAATGACAATGTTTTGGTGGGGTTGTACAAGACAAGCTTTTACTTACGCGACTTGTACCATTTTTGATGTAATTTAAAGTATTGTAATGTGTTAATGAATCAGTTTTGCTAAGAGATGTAACCGCTGTTTAAATATGTATAATTAACACGAAATGAAGTAATGGAAATATGATTTAACATGGTAATCGTCCGACATTTTGAATTTTGCATAGAGTAACAAATAGGAAGATGTAATTTATTTTACGTATCAAATCACAGTTAAACCGCAAGGAACCTAAAAGCTAACCAAACCTAAATCAATTACTGTACAAAATAAATTACTCTAACGTAGGTAAAATCCAGGGAACGTCCTTTTTATTATTTTACGGCGGTTAAATAAGTAAAGGATAAGCCCGTTGACAACCATAGATATGGTACATAGAAATGAATCCCATGATTAAATATACACATTGTGCTCATTTGTGGTATATCGTTGGTTAAAAGTTTGAAAATTGTTAGTTTCTCGCTGGTTAGAAGTAAGGACTCTTATAACTTATGTGGACATGACAGGAAATAGTTCCACTTTATTTTCATAGTCCGTGCGGTCATGAACCTACGGGTTCGATAGTGCCAGTGAGTAGTAAGTAAGTAAGTACAAGTAAAATAATGAAGTGATAATTACATCTCTTAGCTAAATACGTTTAATATAGTATTTTATTAATATTTATTGTAATTAGATACTCTTAAAGTGGGTAGGAAAAAAAAAAAAGCTTGTGTACTTCCACCCGGCCAACATTTTATTATTTCGTCTATCGGTAAGACGTGGCACGATCACATGTATACATAAATCATTTCTGAAAGCATCACCACGAGAGATAAGCCCAAGGGATCATAGGTTGCTTTACACGCCACTAGATGGGAAATTTTTGTTATATTGAACTTTATATATTTTTGGAAGAGGGTAATAGATTTAAGCAGACAAGATGGCGGACACATCTTGAACTTACGCCACTAATGCACTCATACCACGTTTGCACTAGGTAAACATTCATTTTTTTTATATATTTATATTCACGTAAAACGCGATCTTGGATATCTGGATAGAGATGGGATACGAAAAATTAATTCATGGTTTATTAACTAGGTAGTTTTTTTGGATAAAGAACTAGGAAGTTGGCTAACGTCTATTATATTTGTGTTTTGTTCTTCAAAATGGCCACGATGACTACAGAGCCTTCTAACGGAGTCTATATTAAACATTACAGCCACCCCGTAGGAAACTAACTCTATCCACTTCAATCAAATAAAATTCTACTTATATTCAGGCTAATAATCAAAAATATTATCGACAAAATACAAGGAGAATAAATCGATTGAATTTTAAGTCCCCATGCTGCAACTCATGCATCCACACTGGTAATTAATCTTGACCCACGTGAGGCTCAAGGAACCGCATCATAATTTGAAAAGAAATGAATGATTTATATTGGGAAAATAAATTAGCAATTATTCTAATAATAAGACTATAAATATTTAATTACAAAAAGAATAACCGAAAACTAGCAGGAAAAATAGTTAGGGAGTTGGAAAACGTAAAACTCAGAGGATTTGTACATAAAGTACTAACAGTGAAAAAATAAAGTAACATTTAAAGTAACATATCACCCCTACCGGAGATTTTGAGGTAACAGAAATGTTAGGGCTCCCAATATTTCCAGACAATCGGCACTTAATGTCAGCCGGGTTATCAGCCCCGCGTGACGGCCGCCCTTTGCCCAGAATAAGAATCTGGTACTTATTTCAGTTAGAGGCTGAATTAATCCCAGGGCCATAGTGCCGCCAGAAGGTTTAGGTCAGGAAAGGAATCCTAAAACACAGCGGGACTTGAACCCCCAACTTTCGGCTTACCACACGAAGTCGGATACAAAACTTACTTTCATAATGCGAAATAATGGAAAAGATTGAATGACAAATAAAATAATAATAATATTAGGGAATATAGGAGTTTCGGAATAATATAAATATGAACTTACCAGCGTGGAAAATTGGAAAATCGCTATCTTGGGAGATATTTTATTTTGAGACACGTCATTCCTACGTGCACTAAGTGTCTTAGGAGGTCACATAGCTGTAAAGTTCAACAAAGCTCTGGAATTTGTTTATTTTGGTGATAGTTAGATTAACCACCTAGACAAGGACTCCAAAACCGACTGCATTTGGAATATGAACAAAATTTATTTTAGGTGCATTTACAGGGAAATAAATTTTTTTCTAGACATCAGAAAACGTACTTTAAATAAAGAAAATAAAGTGGCATACATAGGCAATCAAAGGGATGTTAGAGTTGAAAACCGAGAAAATGAACAAAGGGCATGAAGACTTAGGAGAAATAAACGAGAACTCGAGCATAGAGGGGAATGGAGAATTAACACAATCGCACCTAATTAGGGATGTAGATTCTAGTTTCCAAAGCAAGAGAATGAGAAAGAGGCATGGAACCTTAGGGGGAATTATAGAGAAATCGAACAAAGCGGGGAATGGAAATTTAGCGCAAGATAATACCAAGTAGGGACCACCCGCCTCCCCAAAAGGGAAATAACATTAGACTCATGGAAAGGAAGACGACCGAACTTCAGGTTAAATAATAACTTAAAATAATTGTTATCAACCTCTCATGCGGTGTTGAGAGATTTACAACAATGCCGGCGGGCGCATTCTGTGAAAATTTCGACTACAATGTGAGACGTTTCTAAATCACGAGTCAAGTAAATCAAAAGTAAAATCAAGGAGGCTAGCGCAATTAAGGGAGGACTCGCTTGATCCGTAATTCAGATTAAGGTTCGGAAACGGGAGGAATAGGTATTCTGAAATAAATGAGCGAGTACTCGAATAGGAAAGGGGAATGGAGATTGGGCATAATCATAGAGCTCCGCTAGTGAGGATTACGGAGGGGAGGTAGAAACAAGATGCTTACAGAAATGATGAAACAAGATGCTTACAGAAATGATGAAACAAGATGCTTACAGAAATGATAACAGAAGGATAGACTGATGCTTACAGAAGTAGTAAAGGAAGGGTAGACTTATTCCCAGAAATATTTTCCTTTTCGGCTGTGTCATGGTTGTTTTTTTTTTGGGGGTGAAAATTAGGATACTTGACAACCAAACATCGACGAATAACCCTCAAGGATAGGATGCTAGAGATTAGTTATAATAACAACGTGAGATTAATAGGATGTAAACAGGGAAATAAAACTATTAATATTGTCGAAGACCATGAACCTTAGTAAAAAACCTAATAAATATAAACCACCAGGAAAGTAAAAAATAATAATAATAACGATAATAATAATAATATTAAGACTAATACTAATAATTCACAGGAAATTAATAATAACAATAATAAGAATAATAATAATAATAATGGAATAAGAGCGAACTATCAGGAATAATACTTATGTTTATGAATAAAAGGAAGGATAACGGAAAACCATAATCTCATTTTTAGCAATTAGGACTCATTTAAGTATGAATGGGTTCCGGGATAAGTAGCAGGCTAGTTCGCGAGACGATAACGTGGAAGCAGTCCAGTTAGAGGCACGTAGTATGTTGAGCCTATAGTGGAAGACGAATGAAAGGATCAATTAACCAGGAGTTATGCCAACACGGAGGGTAGAAATTATTTTAACAAGAAATCAGTAGTAGCAATAGTTCAGATTAAGAAGGGAGGATGTGCATTATCCAACTTGGTTCGAGGGAAAAATATACGTATTACGAAAGAGAACGGAAGAAGGACTTGGGGACTTAGGAAAATTTATACACTTTTTGAAATGCAGAAACGATCGAAGACAAATTAATTTATTTCCAGAGCACTTTAGAAGATGGAGGATAGGATACTTCACCGATAGTGGGTGTCTTAATCGATCTAGTAGAGGGTGGAATTTCAAAAATTGGGAACCCAGGGGTGACACAAAATACTATTACTGGGTATGACACAACAAATAATACACTCTGCAGGCAGTGGTTCCTGCTGAGATGGACTGGTTTCGTAAAGTGTGGAGGGCCTAATGGCGCCTAGACCTTCTTGTACTGCGAGCCTTGTTCCATGTCAGTTAGGACTAGTGACCAGTCGAGTAGTAGACACACATACACATGGGATATGACATATTACGATAATAGATGAAAACTAGATCGCTTAAGACTCTCCATATTTAGGCCTACGAAGAATGGTAAAAGGATAGGCTACAACTTAGGTCAATCTAGGCTAGGTAACGTTAGAAATCCACAAACAGAGATGAAACTTTTACATAGTCGCACACGGGGATACAAGTTGGGAAGGACGAAGGACCCTTTTGGAGAGGTTTTGGCCTCGAAAATTTGGCGAGTTGCCTGAACACTTCGCCAACAAGCTAGGCAGGTGCAAGTCGGAAGGTGGGACACCCCCGTTATGACATGATCTAGAGACAGAGAACTCCAAAATGATCTTGGGGCACTGGCCATAAAACCTTGCCGGCTTGGCACTGACGTTAGGGACCATATGGAACATCGTTGTTTAGGGAATGATAGGCATCGGAGAATTAATAATAAAGGAAACATAGGAACAAATGAAAGCACAATACAATTACGGGCAAAGAGACCCACGGAAAACTGTCATGGTACCCGGGTTTAGGGGGTGATGAGAGCGATAGGGGAACCCCATCGAAAAGATTAGGATAAAATCCACTTTTCCGATGAGGCGGCGTCCATGAGTTCAAAAAGGCTCTCCCTAAGGTTAATGTCCTGAGGCAGCAGGATGAGAGGGGTGTCAGGAAGGAACCGAGTCACTGTTGATGAGGATGGGAGCACCCCGGCCTCCACTTCGTGGTCGTGCAAGGGATAACCGAGTCACCGTTGTCGGAGGTCGAGCCCATTCCTGGTCTTCATGGTCGTGCAAGGTGAATTCGCTGACTCACCCGACAGGATAAATAGCGAAACAGGAATCGCGAAGATGAGAGGGGTGGAGTTAGGAAGGAACCGAGTCACTGTTGACGAAGATGGGAGCACCCCGGCCTCCACTTCGTGGTCGTGCAAGGGATAACCGAGTCACCGTTGTCGGAGGTCGAGCCCATTCTTGGTCTTCATGGTCGTGCAAGGTGAATTGGCTAACCCACCCCAAGGATACGTAGCCGGGATTAGGGACTGAGGTTAGCAAGAGACGGACCCCGTCTAGGAGGATAGGATTTAATTCCCTTCTGGACGCAGTAGCGGACGTTGAGGAACCAACAGAGTTTCTAATAAACCCGAAGTTAGGAAGTGAGGTGAGCAAGAGACGGACCCCGTCTGGGAGGATAGGATTTAATTCCTTTCTGGTCGCAGTAGCGGACGTTGAGGCACCAACAGGCTTTCTAAGAAAATACAAAATAATGATGCCAGGGAAACAAAAAAGAGGCCACCAGTGGTTAGAGAAAAGCAGGAAAGGAAACCGCAATAAGAAAGCCGTACGCACACATAGAACATGGTCCTAACGAGGAAACAATGAATAATAGACAGGGACGTCAGAAACGTTGAGATACTAGATGGAAATACTAAGGGAAACACAGATATTACGATTGTGCGAACGACGAGTAGAGCCAAGAGAGACAGATTGACTTAAGTAGGAATATTACATACAAAAGAAGTTAAACACGTACGGGAATACATAAAAGGGATATCTCAGGAATTTAGAGGTTAAACACATAGGTGTACATGAAAATTAGAAGTTAAACACATAAGTAATACAAGAAAGTAGGAAGAGAGGTCAAACACATAAGTAATACAAGAAAGTAGGAAGAGAGGTTAAACACATAAGTAATACAAGAAAGTGGGAAGAGAGGGTAAACACATAAGTAATACAAGAAAGTAGGAAGAGAGGTTAAACACATAAGTAATACGAGAAAGTAGGAAGAGAGGTTAAACACATAAGTAAATCAAGAAAGTGGGATTATTACAGGTACTACAGGAAATTAGGGATTGAACACATAAGGTAATACCGGGAAAATAGAAGTTAAACATTGGGTAGACATGGAAATAGAAGATAAACACGTAAGGATAATACATGGAAATTAGAAGTTAAACACATAGGGTTGGACATGTACTTAGAGGTAAAAACCGTATGTAAGATAGGGAATAAGTCTACACGTATGAGACCAGGAATTAACTCAAAAACGAAAATGGAAATTAAAGGGAAACCAAAGGGTAAGAAATAAAAAGGGAGAGGTTAAACCCATAGGTAACATGGGGACCCAAGACACGGAATAAAGTCCGCGCATAATCAGGAGTTATGAAAAGAAAATTAAATACAGAAATTCAAGAAACCAGATGAGATATTGCCGAACGAATCAGGAAGGGCTTAAGGAAATATTGCCAAAGGGATTAAGGAAATAATGCCAACGAATCAGGAAGGGCGTAAGGAGATATTGCCGAACGAATCAGGAAGGGCTTAAGGAAATATTGCCGAAGGGATTAAGGAAATAATGCCAACGAATCAGGAAGGGCGTAAGGAAATATTGCTGAACGAATCAGGAAGGGATTAAGGAAATATTGCCAACGAATCAGGAAGGGCGTAAGGAAATTTTGCCGAACGAATTCGGAAGGACTTAAGGAAACAACACCATTGAGACGCATTTTTATTAAGTTAACTTAGGGGGCTGTAAAATGGGAAATCGACAGTAGTATTGGAAGCGAGAATTTAAGATGCAATACGCATCCCGGGATAAAGAAAGAAAATGCTCTCCCAATCAGGACCTCACGAGGGAATGATGATTCGGAATTCAGGTTACATAATCGTACAAAGTAGTAGTTACACCTTAAAGCCCTAGCGAATTATGTGTAGACGAGCACACTCGATCGAACTCAGGACTCTAGAGTAGGAGAAGCAACATTGGAGTTTATCCAAACAATGGAAAGTGAAAACCAGCGGTACAATACAGGGTGATACTGACATTTTGTTAACCTAGTAAAACCTGAATTGCAATAAGGGCGTAAATGATTCATGAGAAATCATAAGACCAAAAACATAAGAGCATTTCCTTTGCAACTTGAGGCTAGCTATAAGGGACAAATAGGAACATGGGTGCACCAAACTAAACGATACATGTGGATAACAAAGAAATCTAAAGCCAGAACGTCTAATATAATAACGAAGAGATGATGGCTGAAAATGAAGCCTCTAAGCAATAAAGTTAAATTAAAATGACCAGGAGTGATAGGAGGGATGCGGACCCATGTAGTACGGGATAGCACCAAACACATAATCAATGTTATAGTTATCCTCCCAAGTTTTAATGCCATATGCATAAGATTGCAGCTTCACGCTTGGACTGCGGCCACCACCACGACACCACATGATGGGAGGCAGATTAAGATGGCCAGACACACGGAGCACCCTATACATCTGGGGACGAGGGCAGCATAACGCTGTATGGACCAACCACACCCTGTACATCTAAGGACGCAGGGTAGCTGCCAGGATCAACACACATCTCGAGGCGGAGCATGAGATGGATGAATGTCCAGACTCGCAACCAGCTGAGACAAAACACCTCATTAGCAGTAAAAACCAAACCCAGGCCATTATAAAAATAATAACGACTTTCTCCAACGCAAACCTTGGCCTAACCTCCTTCATTCCGATTTTTTTTTCCTATAGAAGAGTCAGGAAAACAAACTCCACGTCAAGATTAATTCCTATCAACCCTTTCACAAGTTCTCCTTGGACCTAACTGGGTTTTGATTAAAGAAACTAGGCATGACAAAAAGAGGCCTACCTGGACCAACGGCAGCTGAAACCGAACACGACCTCGAGCATTAGGACATTGCCTCCTCCATCGCGGCAAGCAGACACAAAACCTGACCTCCAAGCTGGCCACAGCAGACACCACAGTTTTTATAATGTTTATCAATGATCCGGTTCACGAAATAGAACCGTCAGAGTGAATAGAAAAAAAAAAGGGATAACGTCGAAGTACATAACAAAAAGTAACAAAATGTGATAAAGTGCGTCGGATATTGGATAACAGTGTAAGTGCGTCGGTTCCCAAAGAAACCACAGAAGGTTTAAATAAGGAAGAAGAATGAAGACAAGAAGAATTTTTTTGGTCAATATTTTTGTTTTTTTTTCAGCAAATAAACATTTTTTTTTTCTTTCTGAAACAATGCTCAGGCATATTGTATTAAAGCCGCAAAGGCTTGCTATATTGTGATTTTTGTTTTTTTTTTAAGTATGGTGTTCTCACTAAGTAAACGGATCTTGCGATATTTCGAGCAATTAAAGGTATTCGGGGCAAATTACAAGACGATCTAACTTCTTAGGATGAGAACAAAATACTTCCAGGACAGATGGAATCGCCAATTGACGACGTCAGTTCCACTCCCACGTAAAGCTAAGTTGAAAGATAAATGTCAGGACCAACCCCCGAGAGGTGTGAGATATCCTGTAAGGAAAAAAGACTTTCGGTTTTTCAACCCTACAGTCTTATTTAGGGTGGGAATATTACAAATACAAAGGGCCTAATTACAGATATCATAAAAAATAAAGACAAAGGATGGACATTTGGTAATATACCCATATTAATATAGTTAATAATTCTATTAATATAGTTAATAATTCTTGGTAAGAGAGACTTGTAGTTTAGAAATTTGTAATCAATTGTTAAACATTTCATGATGAACAAACATTGTTATCATGGGTCAAAGTAGGAATGGTGATGGCTTGTCAAACCCAAGTTGCATCATCCTGACCTTAGATGTGGAATTGTTACTAAAGATGACATCATGATAGCTGGGACTGGGATGATAGATTATCTGATTTTTCGATATGTATAAAGAAGAGTGTTTGGAATGGGGAAGGGACAGCAGCGGGACTGAGTGCGGTCCCCTCAGGAGGGCCCAGCGGGCCGGTGGCGTCTACATGGGTAACGTATTGTCATCTGTCATGTCTTTGGTCATTTTAATACTTAGAATCAAATACGGGACCAAATGGTCCGAGTAACTTAGCATATGAAACAAACTTGAATATTTTAAAAATAATGGATATCTCTCTAACTGTTAACATTTTAGTATCTGAATATTTTTGACATTGGACAATGTGGCGATATCAGCTGACCATAATAACAGTGTTTTTTCTAGTTGATTTTCGTTCTGTTTGGTATTTATTTTAATAAATAATGTTATTTTTCGTTTACTATGGTTTATTATGACTAGTTGTAGAACTCCTACTCCAAAATCAAGGCCAACCGCTCGGGCCAAAGACCACTTAAACAATAGTGAAGTTAACGCTATCGTTACGCTGGGGCTCAACGGAAGCGGCGCGTAACAATTATATTTTGTAAAGCTTTATTAGTTTTAAATGCCACATTAATGTTCAACTTTTTAAAGTGTTTAGATATTTTATTTGAATGTGGGCCTACGTATGACATTACGACATATTTCTTTATGTTTTCTTTGGGTAAAGGAAAAACTTTGTTAATTGCTTTTTTATAATGAACTTTCTTAATTAAATATTCTATAATTTTAGCGTCATAGTTATTATTAATAGCTAATTGTTTAATAATACTCAATTCATTATTATATTCCAATGGTGAAAGAGGGATATTTATAAGTCTATGAATGTAAGTATTAAAGGCTGCCATCTTATGAGTATATGGGTGAAGAGAAGAACTACGGATAGTGGTATCAGTATGAGATGGTTTGTGAAAGATACCAAACTCAAACTTATTATCAATGTGGCATTTAAAACTAATAAAACTTTACAAAATATAATAAAAAACAATAAAACCAAAATAAAAAATAAAAATTATCAGGTGTATATAAATACAAGTGTGGCACATGTGACAATATCTATATATATATCTCTCTCTCGGATAAACGAACACATGAGAGCATATAACAGAAATTTAGAATATTCAAAATATGCTAACCACCTATTCTAATTTAACCATTGTTTCGATCCAAATTTTAAAATTTTACTGTTTGTGATAAGGGTAAGAAGTTAGATCTTTTTCAGGCTGTAGAAATAAATAAATTAAAATGTAGTAACAAACTGTTAAATTCTCAATTTGATTTGAAAGAATCCCCTTTGTTAAATTAAAAAATTTAAATAAATATTGTTGTATTGTTGCTTAGATCAGTTAGAACACAATTCATAATTTGTTAACATGTGTGAAGAAGGTACAGTGTACCGAAACAGCTGTAACTGAATATATAATACATATGAAAATCAAATAAAACTACGTTTTATTTTTATTTAATTAATATTGATGAATAAGTACACATATTACAGGCTAAGATACAAAAAATAATATGAGGTATAAACAAGTTTTTTAAAAGGGATATTACAATTCAAATACAAGCATTATAATGTTACGATGCAAACAAAATGCCAATATACATAATTCACAGTTAGGCCTATTTTTTGAAAACACGATTTCGAAATGTGAACCAAATTTTTTAGAACAAAAAAGTCATATGTAATCATTATCTTACCTTCCATTAGCTGTATTTTCCAGCTTCACTTTCTCCTTCAGATTGTAATCAATTTAACAATTAACTTCGTTGCATTAACAATATTGTTTATATTCAACCTCAAACTTCTGTTCGAACAGTACATAACAATTCTGCCGTTGATTGATTTAAATTTAATTCGATTTTACATTTCAATTTATTTGTACCACAGAGAACCGACTTGTACATCATACTTCTACAATCGATAAAATAGCGATGGTGGAGCCATATTATGATGACCTGAGTACCACGTGGCCAGAAAAATTAACAAAAATTGTGTCCAAATCTCCCTATAATGATTCACTGTCCTGTTACCTGCCATTTTTTTTTCAAATGCCCTAGGTTTGTCTTTCGACATTCCTGGTTTCTCTCCTGGCATGGTGTACTTGTAACCCACTTCTGAGGTAGGGGCGCCTGGAAGACCGGGTTACGTTGCCCCGATGATATCATGGGTGATGATGATAATGGTGCGCCAGGAGAGTCCCTAATCCTAAGCTTAATCTAAGATGAATATGAATGATAAGGATTGCGATAGCCATATGACGTTCGGGGACCGTTTGGGCCTTAAAGTTTTCTTGACATTCGTCTTACAGGTGAGGAAAAACCCCCATAAAAACCTCACCCAGAAAAACTGTCCCGACCGGGGATCGAACCCGGTGCCCGCTGCGTGACAAGGCAGCACGCTAACCCGAGACCACAGCGGTGGACTTATCTGACGTTATTACAAGAGTTACATTCCCGTGAGGTAACTGCTCAATATACTTTTTAATTCTATTTTCTAATTTAATAATTTTACTTTCTTATTTAATATTTGGTAATATAATTTTAGATATTACAATAGCAGTGGATTGTAGTATTGATTTTAAGTGTATAAAGGTTATTGATAAGGCTACTGATAACTCGTAGCCACAGAACTAACAAATTTAGTTAATATTTGAACCTTAATTACTCAGCAAACATATAGTGTGCTAGAAGATTCACATGTGAACTTTGTTCTGTCATGATTCAGTAATGTTTCGAGAAGATTCTATCTTTTGTACTTTGTAATTGGAAAACCTATAAAAATTGAATGGATGATAACGAATGTAACTATTCTGGAGAATGTAAGAAGCAGACACGTTTCAGTGTTTTTCAATAAATAATTTCTACAAGATCTGTGTACTATTTTACTTGGCAATCCCTCACGTTGACAAAGAACTTAACTGGGGGCTCAGCCGGGACAGAAAGCTTTCGGAAAAATCTGTCACTTGTTCTAGGTACTTTTAAGTTGTCGGAGGAAAGCAGCCAGGTCTTGAGGATCATCTTAATTGCTTCCCTCGAGGCAAATCCTTGCCTATTCACTTGTACGTGAGGACATCGCTGGAGGAAATAGTGCGACATCAACTCATCAGACCCAGAGGATGCTGAAATTTGCAATCATCTTTTCTACACTGTGAGTTATAACAGATACTTTATTCATCAGTGAAATCTAGTGCCATTTAGGATATCAAAAATTGCCTATTGCCCTTTAGATTCATTGTAAACCCACTAGTAAGATTTATATTTTTTCCAGATAGTTCAGTTAAAATCACAATTTACTTTTGTTTTATTTAATTAAAATAATCATGACTGAGAGCGAATTGTTATCAAAATTTGAGTATGCTCACATACAGCTGCTTCCAGAATTTGATGGAAATCCGACTTGCAGTCTAGATTATTTCCTTGCTCGCTGCGACTCTTTCATAAACAATTTTAAACGGGCACCGACAGCCCCTCAGAGTAACTTAATAAATGAATTCTTATTTAACGTAATCAAATCCAAACTAAAAGGAGAAGCACGGAGCATTTTGGATATAGAAGCCAATTCATGTTATGAACAGTTTAAAGATAAACTGGTTAGGAAATACGGTGATGTTAAGAATGAACGCATCTTATTACAAGAAATTTCTAATTGTTTCCAACAGCATAATGAGTCATATACATTGTATTACGAGAGGTTGTGTTCTTTAGTGCTTAGATATAAAAGTTTGTGCAAATTAAACTATAGAGATCAGGTTCTTGAATTAAAATTAAAGGAAATCGATGACTTAAGCCTAAACACATTTAAGGCCGGTATCTTGGAACCGTATAGGCTTTATTTAAGATATGCCCAACTCAATGATTTACCTCATGCATTACGTACTTGTCGAGCGTATGATAATGATAGGTCGTATGAAACGTATATGGATCAGTTAAGAGGCACAGTGAAAACACCAACTTCACACTCAAGTAGGCCCCCGGTAGGAAAATCACAACTGCCAAACTACCGAGTTCCTCTTCCAAACCCTTTGTTTCTTACAATCCCTCAAATAGAACTCCGATTTTCCAGAACACACAACCACCCCGATTTTATAACCCACCAGTCCCTACCACACCACCAATATACAAAAATCAGTCCGTCCGGGCATTCCCTCAGCCTACCGCTCCAACTAACAGAAACCAGCCTGGTCGAGCATTTCCACCAACAGCACCCCAACCTCAGACATCACTAACAACCATTAATCAGCCAGCAGCTTATCCATCCACGTCACCAGGACAATTTCACCGTCCATATCCAAATCCTGCTCAAATAGGTAAAAGATTTTCCCCGCAGAATCAGACCTCATACCCGAAACCCATGTCTGGAGTTTCCACCACCCGAGGTCACCTGAACACCCATTTAGAAGATCAGATTGTGTCATACGAAATCCCACAGGACAACGAAGGACAGGATTATTTATGCGAATTGCCTACCGAACAGGAATGGTTAGGAGACACGGAATATTGTGGTAACACGGAATTTTATGAAGAAGGAGAAAATATTAATCAGGATTTTCGTCTAAGCCAACCATACGTACCGAACAGTTAAACAATATCAGTAATGCCTCCCAGCTCCCGTTTATTAATTTATTTGGTCTAAAATTCCTAGTTGATAGCGGAGCCTGCCACTCAATAATGAATCCTGCCATTGCAAATTCTTTATTTTCTGACTATTTATTTGACGAACCTTTCTGTATACAATCTGTGCATGCGCAGACAATAGGGAAAGACAATGTGCAATTCCCCATATTCTTAGAACATCAGATAGAAATTCCTATAAACTTTCGAGTAATGCAGTGGCATGCTTATTTTGATGGATTGATAGGAACAGCTGATTTTGTTAAATTGCAAGCCAAAATAGACTATGACAAACAATTGCTCACTGTAGGAAATAAAAATATTCCGTTTATCTTCATTCACCTTACAAACAGCCAAATTATGCAACTTCAAACGATCCAAAATTCATTTCGGTCCCGGTCAATATAAAAGAAGGAAATGTATACTTCCCAAGCATACGTCACGAAGGAACACATTTAGCAGATGGGTTATTTCACGCGGAAAATTATCAAGTACAATATCCCACCAGTGAACCTATTAATTTAGAATTCCATAAACCCATACTAGTCGAACCCATAGAAAATATAAATATAGGGCCAATTGAGATAAATTCTATCAGTAAGCAAGATATCATTAACCATCTCCGCACCCAACATATGAACGAAATAGAACGAGACGCGATATTAAAAGTTTGCGCCGAATATCCAGACGTTTTCTTTTATCCAGGTTGCGATCTCACGTTTACCAACGTAGTAAAACATTACATTCGAACCACGGATGAGGAACCCATCTATCAAAAAAAATTTAGATACCCCCCTCAGTTGAAGGAGATAATCAATCAAGAGGTTGAAAAACTATTAGAACAGGGAGTATTAGTAGAAAGTGAATCCCCATATCGCAATCCTATTTGGGTGGTGCCTAAAAAACCCGATGCATCCGGACAAAAACGTTGGAGACTTGTTACCGACTTCCGTCTCTTGAACAAGAAAACAATTGAAGATAAATATCCCCTTCCCCGAATAGAAGAAATTTTGGATAATTTAGGTAGATGTAATTATTTCAGCACTTTAGATCTTGCACAAGGTTTTCACCAAATTGAAATGGATCCCAGGTCGGTTGAGAAAACTGCCTTTACTATTGACAACAGGCACTTAATGTATAAACGAATGCCGTTCGGGCTCAAGAACGGTCCTGCTACTTTCCAAAGAGTAATGGATAACGTTCTAAGACCATTTCTTTATAAATTTTGTTTTGTATACATAGATGATGTGATTATTTTCAGTAAATCCCTAGAGGAACACACCCACCATCTGTCATTAGTACTCCAGAAACTCCGAGAAGTAAATTTAAAAGTCCAATTGGATAAGACAGAGTTTCTACACAAAGAGGTAGCTTTTCTAGGACACATTGTATCCTCTGATGGGATAAAACCGAACCCTGACAAAATAAAAGCTGTCAAGGAATATCCTATACCTAAGACTACTAAGGAAATTAAGCAATTTTTAGGGTTAGCCGGTTATTACCGAAAATTCATTAAGGATTTCGCTAAGGTAGCCCGCCAATTAGTAGCAAATTAAAGAAAGGAACCAAAATCGATGTACATAATCCTGACTATATAAATGCTTTCAATTGCCTAAAAACCCTCTTAATTAATGCACCTGTTTTGGCCTACCCCGATTTTGATACACCTTTCATATTGACTACCGACAGTTCAAAACTTTGCTATAGGAAGCGTGCTTTCACAAAAAGGACACCCTATAGGTTATTATTCCAGGGCCCTAAATCCAGCCGAGAGGAGGTACTCTACAATTGAACGGGAACTTCTTGGTATAGTTGATAGTTGTAAACATTTCAAACCATATCTGTGGGGTAGACATTTCAATATCGAATGCGATCAGCGCCCATTACAGTGGTTATTTTCGCTCAAAGACCCTAGTTCAAGGCTCTATAGATGGAAAACCAAACTTGAAGACTTTAATTTTGATATCCGGTATGTAAAAGGAAAAACTAACTATGTTGCGGATGCACTTTCCAGAATAGAGATCAATGCCAACGAAGACATAGAATCAATCACCCCTAATGTCGGAGACAATTACCAGGATGATATAGATAATCATATTATCCATTCCAATCAGGAAGACCCCATATTTACACTTAAAATGTCCGAAAGAAATCTCAATCAAAATAGGAACCAAATAATAGTCAAATTTGGCACCGCACCTAAATTAATCGAATAGAACAGAAAATATTCAAGAAACAAACTCGTCACACCATAATAGTTACAAAGACTCACCTCCAAACTGATTTAGAGACACTTCTGTTGAAATTAATAATAACCTCCAATAAGTATGCTGTTTATTTTAGTGACATCGCACTAGAAATACCTTTCATACGGTGTTGCCAAAAACTTTTTACTTCGGAACTTATCATGATACGGTCCACCAAGCTCTTGGAAGACGTAGAAAATGTAGATAAACAGAAAGAGTTAATATTACAATATCACGGTCATAACCACAATGGAATTACAGAAACTATAGACCACCTTTCCAGAAGATTTTTTTGGCCACATTTGAGAGAACAGGTCAGGATCGTAATTAATGAGTGCAGTTTATGTCAGAGAAACAAATATGAACGCCGCCCTAACGTAGTGTTAGATCAAGGTCCCATTACAGCTGATCACCCCTTTTCCAAAATACATATAGATACCTTTCATTTCGAACAACAGAGAATACTAACAATAGTTGATGTTTTTTCAAAATATGGCCAGGCCTATCTCTTGCAAAATGGAACTGCTTTAGCAGTGTTAAACCAACTTCAGCATTTTTTTTCACACCATGGGTTGCCGAAGATGATTACTCACGATCAAGGAGGGGAATTTGAGAATGGTTTGATCAAAGAATATTGTAGAGCGTCCAATATTGAGTACCATGCAACCACTCCTTTGAATTCCAGCTCCAACTCTCCCGTAGAACGATTCAATTCCACTCTGTTGGAAAAACTCCGAATCGTGAGGGATAAAGATAAGTTTACTCCCCTTGCTCACATTTTAACTACCGTCATTATAAACTATAACTCATCTATTAATGCTACTACAAAAAGACCACCTTTTAACATCCTTTACGGTCCCTATTACGATGCTTTAGACCACATATTCTCTCCCTCACCTTTGGTAGATGAATATATGCAGAGACAGATAGATCAGATTCGCGCCATTACTGATAAACAACCGCAACCTTGCACCTCTACATTCCCCCATCCGTATAAACTTGGCGAAACTGTCTATGTACTCAGTCCTTTAACGAGAAATCAGAAGTCTAAAAATCTGTATAACGAGGGAACAATTATCAAAATTGTGGGAAACAAAATCCATTGTAAAATGAAAACGGGGAGAATACAGGTGAGAAATTTCAGGGACGTTAAGCCTAAAAGAAAAACTCTTTCTCTTTCAGGTTCTTCTCAGGACATCCCTTAATGAGGACACAACCTGTCGAAACGTGTGGATTCTATGCTGATTTCTTAGGTCCAGCTGTATGTAGTGATTAGTCATTATCATAAATTCATGTTTCATGTGAATTTGTCGAATTTAACGTTGTCATATGTTAATATCCGCGATGCTACTGCTTCTCTTTTAGCAAAAGCTAATAACACAGTTCATTACTTATTTTATGAGTTACACAATTCATTACAAGCTGTTCAAAAAGATCTCGATAAAATTTCACCTTTACATGTCAGAACTAAAAGAGGCCTAATTAATGGTTTAGGTAGTGTTATCAAGTTTATTTCTGGTAACCTAGACCAAACCGATTTGGATAACCTAAATAATCAAATTGAGTTATTTGAGAAGGAGTCGCACCGAGGAAATTCAAAACATCAATAAGATTTCATCTTTTAGCAACTCACTTGCAAAGAAATTTCATGATGAATTGAATCTGGTAAATCTGAACATGGGTATAGTTCGGCAATTATTACAAGGGCATGATCGCGACATAGGCATTATGGAACATGTGGTTCACATCATTCTGTGTTTAAACAAAATCAACAAGATGCTGAAAACCATAGAGGACACGATTAACTTTTCATTCAGTGATATTACTAATATTGAACTGTTCTCCTCCGAAGAAATAGGAAGTGTGATAGACCATTTGCATTCTTTATACCCCGACAGTGCAATTTTGTTTGAATGTAGTCTTGGTGGAAAGGCCCTGCGGCTAGCCAAATTAATGACAAGCGGTGAGCAATTCCTTTTGGCTCTCCAGGATGTCCTAGAAAGGAGAGCCCCGGTTTCCTGCTTAAGCATTAGCCCCGGTGTAAATTAGAAAGTTTCAGAACACTCAGAACATGTATGAGAATCTAAAACATACAAAAACTCAAGTTGTTATGTCTGATCACGAACTCATAGTGATACTTTCGGTACCCATTATTGAACGTTTCAGATTTCATTTGTACAAAATTTACCCCATGCCCAGTGTCCACAATGTGATCCTCATTCCTCCCAACCGCTATTATCTGCAAGGTTCTACTTCCAGATGGTCCGATACTTCTTGTGTACAAAGTACCCATTGTTACGTGTGCGATCCGGAACGGGTTATTTCCTCCACATGTAACTTAACAAAACCCTCTAGTTGCGGGTTTGCTGCTGTCACAAATACAGTTCATCTCTTTCAACTATTACATAACGGACAGATCCTGTTTTATAGTTCCCAACGGGAAGTTATTTCCCAAACATGTTTTCCGTCACAGGATACAACTGAACTTTCTGGACCACATATCATTACTACTAATATTACATGCCCTATTTCATCTATGGGTATCACAGTAGAACCTAAACCAACCCATCTTGTTCATAAAATCCCTCTATACTCCATCCGTATTGATCCCAATATCTCCCACCGTATAGATTTTACAGTTTCCCACCTCGAGGTACAACAATTACATCTTGATGTGTCGCCCATAATGCGACATCCCGTACACAACACAATTTTTTCCATACTACTTTCCATTATTTTGTGCATTATCATTTGCACTTTATTATTAAAATACAGGAAGCAGTTCCGACGTCTTCCTTGTTTCCACGTAAATGTTCAATCCGTGGTTACGCAACCTCAGCCTAACCAGGCCCAGGTTATCGAGGACGATAACCCTTTACCTACGGGGAGGAGTTACATTCCCGTGAGGTAACTGCTCAATATACTTTTTAATTCTATTTCTAATTTAATAATTTTACTTTCTTATTTAATATTTGGTAATATAATTTTAGATATTACAATAGCAGTGGATTGTAGTATTGATTTTAAGTGTATAAAGGTTATTGATAAGGCTACTGATAACTCGTAGCCACAGAACTAACAAATTTAGTTAATATTTGAACCTTAATTACTCAGCAAACATATAGTGTGCTAGAAGATTCACATGTGAACTTTGTTCTGTCATGATTCAGTAATGTTTCGAGAAGATTCTATCTTTTGTACTTTGTAATTGGAAAACCTATAAAAATTGAATGGATGATAACGAATGTAACTATTCTGGAGAATGTAAGAAGCAGACACGTTTCAGTGTTTTTTCAATAAATAATTTCTACAAGATCTGTGTACTATTTTACTTGGCAATCCCTCACGTTGACAAAGAACTTAACTCAAGTGTTAAAAGTGTGTAGTGCAAAAGTGGCATATGAATATTATATCGAAAATCGTAATCGACAAATTGTAGACCTCAGCGTCAAATGGTAACTGTATTGATCTATTCTGCAAAAAAATATAAAACCAACCATGGATGTTTTTAATTTGAATTGGAGTAAGTGATCGACAAATAGTGAACTTTTTCCAAAGTAGACGAATAAATTAATAAATGTGATAACTATTTCACTGCATACTGAATCATTAGATGATCATTAGCGCGGTCACGGCCTGCATTGACGCCACAGTATTCTGTTTTAATTGGTGTACATTTAATGGAATATCGCCGTTTTTCTTTTTTTTTTTTTTTGTTCATCATCGACAAGGTATTGTATCAAATCTGTTGCTATCTTCCAGTTTCATTAATCTGTGGAAATAAATTATATGTGCACATGCCACGTCCTTTAATATGCGTTTATATTTTGTAATTTCTTTTACTTGCTAATCGTATTTTCGTTTAAGAGGATGTATATACAATTCGAAAAAAAAATCGTGATTAACTGGTTAGTTAATCCCTAATTGGAACAGCCACTGTTAAGTGTGATTTCAGCTTATCTTTGTTCTATGAAATTCAGTTATGTAATTATTTTAAACTTGACTCTCAATACCTATCAACATAGGCCCACCAGTAGACATGTGCTTCAATAATGGCATAAATATATTTTATAATGGCATTTTGTCTATTTCAGCGATTTCTCCGAGGGTAACCATGCAATACAACTTTCTTTTGTGCATTTGGAACTTTTTTCATCATATTGTAGTGTGTAGTTAGCCTGAAGTTTCTATTAGGTCACTTAATTTTTTAAATTCTGTTCCACTGGTAACAACTCTTATTGGGTTGAGGTTATTTTTACTAACATTTCCTGTTATTCTAAATGTTTTGTAAAATATGCTTCATGGAACGTTGTTTACAGTTCTTAAATAATGGAAAATGTGGGAATTCTAACCCAGCATGCCACCAGCATAAGATTAAATGAAAAAACCGAAAAACACATTATATTGCTGCATATTGTAATAATTATCTGATATATATATATATATATATATATATATTGATTTTTTCCCCACAAGGAATCATAGAAATGCCTTGAAACAAAGTAAGAAGTTGGGCTCAGGAAAATAGCAGTTTAGCTTTCACAATACATTTTCTATGTCCTACAGAATAATAGTGGACATGCGCATGAATTTATAGAGTTGTCGTATAGATGTGTCGCTAGATGGCAGCACACGGTTGTGAAAGCAGTTTGACCAACTTTTGAAGTATATTCCCAAACATTCGTTATAAATGGTTGTACACTAACTTCTCTACCAGCATACTGCTGGTATCACATCCACATGTTTCAATCACAGATATGGAGAATGATCCAGCCAATATAGGGGTGACACATAGTCAGATTGTTGGATCCCCTCCTGTTATGAACCCGGAGCTGCTGTTTATTGTAGTTACCCAAGTTCCTCACAATTCTGGGTGGGCAGCAGTTCCATACTGACCGTAATTCCATGAGGAAATGTCTTCTGCATGGAGACTCATAGCAGCACAAGTCCCATATCGCTACACCAAGGCATCGTACCTTAAACATCATCGCTTTTTCATAACCTTATATTGAGAAAAATTGATTGTATTTTAATGATGTAATTCACATTTTCAGATAAACTGATTACACTGAATTACGAGTTAGCTATTGAACACCAAGATCTGTGAAACATGGAACGAGGACTGCAAGTAAGTTGCTTTGTAATATTATTCTTAACCTTTAAACGCCCAGGAGCCCATATGCTGGGTTTTAAAATGTACGTCCAATCTGCCCGCAGACCCAGCGTATGGGTTCTGAGCAGGCGGACTTGTTTGGTTGCTTGAAATTATACTGGATAATACTACTATTCTAACATACCTTTTTTCAGGGTTATCAGATGCTTGGCAACGTGATGTGAAGATAGCATTCGTTTATTAAATGTTTGTTTTTGTGTGATAAACCTCGAAACAATCACCAATTCACAAACCGGCATCATACTTTTACACTTCACTTGCACACGTTTTCTGATTCCCCGCGCAGAACACACGACAAATTAGTCTTTGTAAAGCTACCGACCAATGTTGACTAAAATTAACTTCAAGTCACAAAATATCTGTACTCAATATACTATGTCTACCGACCAGGGAGTCATCTACAGGGTGTTCTACCAACCTGTTCCGAAAAGTCTGTGACAAGTCTAAGTCGGAAGTCTGTATGTGTTGTTTTGGCCCAATGTTGACTAAAGTTGACTTCAAATCACGAAATGTCTGTACTCAATATACTAGGTCTATCCAGGGAGTCGTCTACAGGGTGTTCTATCAGCCTGTTGCAATACGTCTCTGACAAGTCTAAGTCAGAAGTCACTATATGTTGTTTTGGCACCAATTAAGTCAGAAGAAGAAAACTGTATAGAATGGTTAAGTCTAACAAATGAAAAAAATATTTTTTTGGTTGAGTAAACAAGCTATAACGGCTGGGGGACTCGACATGCTGAGCACATGTCACCCATGCACTGGCTCGATGATCATCTACCTTTGTGATTGACACATATGAGTGTGAGGCCAGAAGCTGGATGGTAGGCTCTAAGGGCCTTCTAGGCCTGTCGCACCATGGAATTATTATTATTATTATTATTTTTAGATTATTAGGCATCCCTTTTCTCTTATGTCTTACTATCCCACAACACGTCATTTCACATTAGAATAATTACGCCAAGAAAAAGGTACATTTCTGATTCTGTCATGTCAGGGGGAAGAGTATATTTTTCTTCGCTGTCAATTCTAGTTTCACGAACCCAAGACCTGACAAACGTCAGGTGTCTCACAGCTATAAGTGTCAGTTGATTGTAGCTTGTCATTGATATCGTTTTGTCATTGTCACAATCCGAGAATGTCTTGTATTTCAGCGGAACGTAGTGATTTTGTACTAGACATATCGTAAACTTCACTCTGAGTCACAAAACTGTGAATGAATAAGGGCTGTGGGTGGAATGTGACCTGTTTTTTTTCTTCAAAACTTTCCTGCTTTGGGGAAAACTGACCGGATGCAACATAATAAACAAAAGAATGAACGAGGGTTAGAATATACCTAAATCTATATATAGTTTTTCACTTCTAACCTGATTCACAACACTCTAAAATCCCGAAAGTTATTTGCTAACTATCGTGAATTTAAAAATTATCTCTATGATATAAAATATCACTACGGGTTTTTGCCGTGAATACCACTGATTTTACAATAATATTTTACACTTTAAACCTTGTTTCATGTTTGTGACCCCCACAGATTTTAAAATATGAGTTAATAAAATCAGCAAAGTTATAGTCAAAAGCCAAGGAGTTTAAAAGCTAGGTGGACATTTAAACCCGGGCAGCCTGCCGCTACCTGGCCATTTAAACTTGGGCGCTTAAAGGTTAAATATGTCTTAATACACAGACCAGCTCTCCATAACTAATGTTAATACAACTAAAGAGAAAACTGTTTGTCTGTGCTGAGATCTGAATCCATGACATTTACTTTTGTGATTAAACAAAGATAAGTTTGTTTTTACCCTGCAGGTTACCTGAAGAGTGGCACCACATAAAGTTGCAGGTTATAGATTCAAATCCTAGTTGATGCAATATCTGTAGGTGTGTTTTATTTAATTTCATATAATAAAGGTGTCTCATAACACAGGCCTTAGAATTTAATTCTTTTTTTCTCCAGCACGAGGTTTATCAAGTCTCGAAACCTAATATTGGTGAGCTAAATTTGAAAATGTTAACAGTTTTTTTTGTATCACATAAGTTTTTTTATGCTATGTAGAAATAAAATATTTATTACTTTTTTACGTTATATGTAATGTCCATTATCCTATAAATTCATGTATAACCTACAGAGCCTTGATACAATATCAATTGTACACTTAGAACAGTTTAAAATAAATAAAAAACTAGTAATATACCTTAAGACCTAAATGAATGGTGAATTGACTGGTGATTGTGCTACTGCCGAGGATTTTCTCTTACCAATCACCAACGAAAATAGTAGGCAATCTTGAAGGCATCCCATCAAACCTTGTATCTCGTTTCCATCTCTTTTATGTCTTTATGACAAGATTCTTCACTTAGTGCTGTGTGAAATATTGAAGATGAGAGTGAAGGAAGTGTAACTTCAAGTTCGTATTACATCCCAGTGCCCTCAAATTTTCGAGCATGGTTTTACACTTTTTTCACATTGGTCAACTTTAGCATTACATCAAACAATTCTCGATGGTGTCCGTGTATGTTTCCAAAGTTTGTAGTTCCATGTGAGACATGCAGTTTTTAGAAGTAACAAGTTTGTGAATCTGTGACCATGAAAAAGTCTTCCTTCACTTTTGCCTCCGACAGTAACACAATTTGTTAGCAATATGTTGGTAGCAAGGGGCATTTGTGTACAAAATTTTTAACAAACTGCTTCTTTAATCCTAGTTTTGTGTGCAAAGGAGGTAGCAATATTTTTTCAGAATACACTAATGTGTGATTTATTACATTTTTTGTTCCTGGCACCAGTTGTTTTCTTCTCAGCCAATTTGTAACTTTCCAGTGCCTTTCCCTGGCTCCAGAGTCTCAATCACACGAAAAACACAGAAATTCCATGTATCGTCTTTATTGCCCCAATAAAATACTGCACACTTTAAGATCACAGCACACATATCACTTGGTTCATTATATTTTATTACTTCTAGAATAGTACACTTGTTTGTATGTGTATACTGAATGAACTACTGGCTAATTTATTCCCATTATCCAAAAGAATGCCCTTTAGACTTGTTTAGCTAAAGACAAT
Source organism: Diploptera punctata (assembly GCA_030220185.1). Classification (NCBI taxonomy): domain Eukaryota; kingdom Metazoa; phylum Arthropoda; class Insecta; order Blattodea; family Blaberidae; genus Diploptera; species Diploptera punctata. Next base: position 16,484 of record JASPKZ010009444.1, on the reverse strand, counting down.
AAATATTTGCCAATCTGCTGGTTCGTAAACTGTTCCTGAGCAACCATTCAATCCAAGGATAGAACAACAGTACACAACTTCCCTCTCTTTACAAAATACTTCTTAAATTCTTCTTCATGATTTCTGTACCAATAAAAAGTTGTGCCAGCAGTTTAAAGATTGTCTTCTTTAAATCTCGTGATAAAAGTTTTTTTTTTTTGTAAGACCCAAATCGCTTACCAAATTGTTTAATTTTGTTTAATTGATAGGATGCGGATAGTTTTCTTTTGATTGTTGGGAGAAATTGAAATTATTTTCTGTGCTGGTATTACTCTCTTGTAGTGTTGTTGTGGTATTGGAATTGTAATATCTGGCCCATGTGCTGGCAGCTTATTGCTTCCGCAGTTTTTCTCCGGGAACTGGGTAATGTAACCAGGAGAGGGTCATGGGATGAATCTACCTTCAGTTAAACACAATGACAAACTACTATGAATAAAATCAGTGATTATATTATAAAATTGTATTATATTTTAAATGTTTACATATTTTAATACTTCACATATATACTGCATACAAATAGTGGACTATACACTCTAATTTTTTATGTTAAAAATAGAATTGTGCATAAAATGTATGTGATACGCAAAAACTAGCAACAGATCCATTATCAAAGTATTTGACTCATTTGCATTAATATATCTCATGCTGCAAAATCCTCGAGGCCTGTGTGTTTCATGTCAATAAATTTCAAGGATTTTAAACAAATCCAGAAGAAAATTTTGAGGTAAGGCACTTGTAGTCTGCTGTACTTAATAAGGGTGTTTGATATTGAACATTGTTACTGATACGTAAAGATGTAAACGTTTGGTAATAATGTTCCAAAAATCAATATAATTGTCAAATATTACCAATGACACAGGAAATTGGCCGATGTTTATTCACAAAATGAAAATATTTTCATGAATAACTTCATGACTTGAAATTAGTACATGGAAACATATTTTTATGTGAAATACTCACTAAAACAATGAAAAAATGGCAATTTTAAATTATATTACTGAACTTGAAAACTACCATTTTCATGACTATATTTTGTCACATTGGACATTTTATTTTTCATCTCTTCTCTACCTTTCCATTGAGATGGAGGCTAAACAAAATTGAGACTCTCACAATCCATCACGAAACTGTAGATTCAACAATAATATTAGACCTTTGTGATTATTCCTATATGTCACCACCTCTTACATCACTGGGAATGCTAAATCTCATTGGAACCAAAAAAAATATAAATCATCATCATCATCATCATCATCATCCTTCACTGGTGTGGAATGCAATGCAAAGCTACCACACTTATAATCCCCTAGTAAAGCTGCACAGCATGCCTTCAGGCAGAATTACTATGGATGGATAATTATCTTTAGCTTCTGTTGTTGTATTATCTGCTAAATGGTCACTCCAAATCCAACGTGAAGTTGAGTTTTGTTAGACAAAATCACTCGTGATTTTTTTCAGGAAAATACCTCCTGTTGGATTACTTTTGATAATATATATATATATATATATATATATATGTTATAATTAAATGTTTAACATTGAGCAATGCAAGCTTAATATGGTATGATAAGAAAAATAAATGCCTGGACGGGATTCGAACCCGGATCTCTGAGTCTGTACCTCAGCGTGATATCCATTACACTACCAGGCAAATCCAATTCAAACATTTATTTTTCTTATATATGTATTATATTCTCCATTATTACTAGATGGCAGTGAAGACCGAGCTCTCGCGACATCTAGTAATAATGGAGAATATAATACATATATAAGAAAAATAAATGTTTGAATTGGATTTGCCTGGTGGTGTAATGGATATCACGCTGAGGTACAGACTCAGAGATCCGGGTTTGAATCCCGTCCAGGCATTTATTTTTCTTATCATACCATATATATATATATATGTTATAACCATATATATGTATACATACATACATACAAACATGCACACAGATTGTCTAAATCATTTTTGAAGGGGGAAAAAAAAGTCATGGGTATGGGATTGTACGAGATAGGATAGCACAAGTGCTTACTTTCTTTTAAAAAAATGATTTCTCTACATTGTGTGAAAATATTGCATATGAATTCTGAGAAGCTTATATTTGAAATGATGATGTATTGTAAATTTCATGTTACAGGATGTCAAAGTTGAAATAAAATCAGAAGAAGAACAGACCGACTATCCTGATATGAAACATTTCCAGCTCTCAGCAAAACGAAATGGTAATGTTTTTGTTGGTATTTTAGCATTGGAAGAGTGAAACTAACGGATCCTTGTATTAGTGACTGCTGCAACATTGCTGCTGGAGTAACTCCACACAATTTGTTAATCATACATGATACAATTTGAGTCGGAATAGTAAAAAAATCCAGCATATAGTAACTGTTGTAAAATAAGCAAAATTCTTTAACAACATAATTTGGGGTTTGATTTTGCTAGTAGGTGGAATGTATCTTTCTTTTTTTAATTAAATTGTATGCATCCAAATTCATTGTGAGAAGTAAACATGATCACCATTAGAGAGAATTTAAGATTTTGCCTTTTGTTTATATGCCAGATTTTTATTTATTTTTTTCTTGAGATTATATTTATCATAAGTAATGCCACGAGTGATTTCCAAATTATCAATAAATTCACAACTCATGAAGTGAGGAGTGAATTTATCTAGAGAATTTGGAAATCAAGAGTGGCATTTGTTAGGACTATTTAACAAATAAAATTAAGCTGTTTACTCACAAATCATTATTTAACTATAGTAATTTTAAAATATTTATATATTTAATGTAAACGGCGATGTTTGAAAACAAATGAGAAACTATTGGTATGCTTCAATAGCTTCTTTTGTTTATCACTGCAACCACATCATACTATTTATTGCTAAAGGAACGCAATATTGTAAGAATGCTCTCTAGTGGAGAAAACATGAAACACATCAAACTGTATATTAATTCATTTCTGATGTCGGATGATGTAAATAAGACCATTATATTTTTCTGAATTATTACCTGGGAAAAAATACATTTAAGAAAGTGCAAACAGTTGTTTCTTTTTTTGGTGGTATAATCAATTGCTACAAATGTTTTTATATTAACTCCTGCAAGCGCTGTGTGTTGACATCCATCCACTATATATACAATTTGGTAGCTGTATTTCTTTCAGGGTCAGTCACTGGAAAATAATGGTCGGACCTGTTCAGAATATTAAAAAGGAGGAACTTTCTTTAATATGGTAAATTTAACATTGATAAATATTTGGTGAAACACGACTGTGATTGGTTGTAAAACTGAAATCATTGAAACGTGATTGGTCATTGACTCCCATTTGTGGCATCAGTTAAATAGTCATTGTGATTCATTGACATATATTATGGTATGTTGCAAAAAAATTGAAAATTGCAACCGCTGGAGTGATTTTTAAATTTTTTTCTCGTTTTAGCCTTAATTCTAATGGTCTAATGTTCAAAGTGAACCTTACATTTGTAAGCTTGGTAATTCCATTACTGTCATTGGGGTAGTAGGAGGTTAAGGGTCTAACCTTTCTAGATAATCAATCGGCTCAAAATGTCTTCAGGGTTGTCAGCCTTTATGATGGCCGCCTCTATCTTAAAATCTTAAAAAGATGAAGAAGGACTACAATTCATTAGTGTAAATAAGCTGTTAGTTTATGTTGACGATGTAGTGTTATTACTCTATTGAGTAATTGTGGCTGAAATTTAATATCAATGAAACTAATTACATGGTCTCATATAGAAGTAGATTATATAATGTGAATGATTCAATTAATGACAGATGAGGGAAATTTTGAAGAAAAGGCTGAATTCAAATGCCTAGGAACAATAATTACAAACAGGGGTCAGGTGCACTAACAAATTAAACATAAGCTCAACTCTGGGAATGCATGCTATTTGTATTAGAGGGACTCTTGTCATGTCATAAAAACATTAAACTGAAGATTTGTAAAACTGCTGTTCTCTCAGTAATAAGGATGTGTTTACTTTAAGAAAGGTTAAAGATTTTGAACATAAAGACATAGGAAATGTTTTGGACCAAAGAGAAATGAACAGACAGATGAAATGAAAGACTAATAACAGTGATATCAATTTTAAAATTTGTAGCTTATAAAACAGTCGTCCTCAACTATAATAACTTGTGTTATAAACGTCGTCACACTATTGAACTTTAGGCCTCAGGAATACTTATGGTACTGAAATTATTTGTATATTTCATACAGAGGTCTTTGGTTGTTGGGTGTGTTCTCATTTAGAGTATTTTTGTTTTCTCCTTCCTTGATAATTTCAATCTCTTCTAGGATATTGATTTTTTTGTCTATTATTCTCTTTGTGGTTTATTGACATTGTTTTATCTATGAATTGATGGTCTTTCTCAAGTGTGTTCAGCAAAACTTGATTTCCTTCCTTTTAATAAAGTCCGAGAAATGTTCATTAAAATCTTAATTTAAATCTTCTTGAAGCAGAAAATAAAATTATGCTAAATGAGAACACACCCAACAACCAAAGCCCTGTGAATGAAATATACAAATAATTTCAGTACCATAAGAATTCCTAAGGATGAAGTATGTCTTTGAAAGGCTTAGAATTTTGATAGTGTGACGATGTTTATAACAGAAGTTATTATAGTTGAGGAAGGCTGTTTTATAAGGTACAAATTTTAAAATTGAAATAATTTTAACTTGAACGGTGTTGAAACATGATATTAAAAGTATAGATACTAACAGTGAGTTACACAATGTTTGTGGGAAAACAGATGTAATATGAACAGTTAAGTCTTGTAGACTGCGATGGACAGATCACGTGGCATGAGTGGGAAATAGAAGGACATATCAATCCTCTTGAAGGAAACAGTAGGTGGGCCCAGAATGGGGTGTGATTGGAGGAGGAAAATTATATGGGTATGATTAATAAAACATTAACTCAGGATAAGGATGTATGGAATCTTTGTTCCCATGTCCATGAACCTATGACAGTGTGAGTAGTAATAATAATAGACATGATAAAAATATTAATAAACATTTTTGAAGTAAGTACCATGTGTGTGATTGTCTTGAAAATATCAGAAGACATTTTGTACATTTTCCTCATTCTGATGCACGGATCTTGTCTTGCTGAATAATCTGTCAGTTCACATTTCATTACTTCACATCTACAACAAGGGCAGAAGGTAATGGATGATGTGGGTACCTCTCTTCGAGCTGCAGCAGCATTTTACCATGTTTCACCATAGAGTAGAATAATGTCGGTGTACTCCTTATTTGTAAACATAGCAGGACACCTCAAAATATGAAGGCCCACTGTTATTAGCCACTTCCACAAACAAAATAGGAACAACATACATGGAACTTGTTCTTAACCCGTGTTCTTACTGTTTCCAGCACTATGACAATCTCTTCGAGTTCCACTGCAAATTTAAAGGAGAAATTGTTTAGGCCTCCAAACTTTCTCTGCTGACAGAGGAATATCTAATATAACACTGAATGGTGCAGATGTACCATTTGTTATGTATATAGTTGATATATTGACACTTTGTCTGTCTGTTTGCAGGCCACATCTGATGCTGTGAAAAATCAAATTAAAAACATTGATATTGAAGAAGAGATAACTCATAATTTGGTAAGTTCACTTTCTATGGAAAATATAGGCCATCGAAAGTAAAAGGTTTTTTTTTTTTTGATTTTTCATTGCAATCATTGGTTTTGGTACCTGTTTATATAACTTAATTAACACTTGGGAATGTGCGATGATCACAGATATTACCCAAACTGTCTGATGAAAATGTCTATACCGACAGTGGCTTTGCTGCTATAAGTTTACTTATGCTGAAAAGGGCGAATCCAGTAAGCCAGTACCTTGGTCGAAACAGTGACAGTCTTTCACCCTAAATATACAACCATCAAGAAATGTAGACATGGGTTCCACTAGTGTACAATTTTCCAGAGGTGAAATAATCAATCATTGGGTTCTTGGGTCGGGAACTATTTCAGGGAATCCATGGAAGTTGGAAAACAGGTCAGGACAGAGATGTGTTGAGAGCTTATGCCTGCATGGCCTTGAACCTAAGGGTTCATATGCACTCTGTCTATCGCTTCAATATTGCCAGTATGACGAGAATGTGCTATAGTTTATAAAAACTTCTATTCCAAATTGTTCAGTTTATATAAAGTTTAATAACTTATTATTGTAAATATGTTTCTATAAATCTACCATAACAGCACAGTATACTGATCCATGCACATACTACAAGAAACACATCCACTTAAACTGTGAACCAGACAAAAGCTGACGTCCAGTAAATTGTGTACTTTGATGTTGTGTAAGATCAGTATCACCTATCACTTGTCATTTAATTTTGTTTTATATTGTTTTTGTGTTTGATAAAAGTATAACTGGCATAAATTAAGTATTATGAATTTAAAAATATTATTTTGAAAAATTGTATTGTTGAGAAGTCAGCGCTTCCTAAATCAGCCAATATAATTTCTCTTCTCACATCAGCCAATAACAAAGAAATGCTTGATGAATTGATAGGTAAAAACTTAATTTGACCTATGGTTATCAATCAACTTACAGAAGGTTTTAATACAAATGTGCATAAGAAATATTTAAGTGAAGTGATGAACAAAAAATTGTCCATATTGTCCCGCTCAATGACGGATCATATCATCAGACAAGAACTAAACATGTGCATTAAAACACATTAAGTACAATAACAATAAAATTCCAATTCCTGAAAGAGAATTCAAGTAAAAAAAATGCAAAGCAATGCAATTGATTCATACATAATGTAGCGGGATTTTAAAAAATGGTGGGTTAATGAATAATTTATCTACATGAGGGGAGCAGGTGGACGTAATGAATCTGCAACTGTCCAGCTCCACTACTGGCTATTAATTTATTTAAAAAGGACATTTGCTTTCTGTTGACGCGCTTCATAGGTGGTCGTACTCTGGACCTGAATGGAGACGGTCATTATTAGAGTCCGGATGTTAGGCACTTAAAAAATTCAAAATAGGCAGGCAAAAAGGCACTAAAAATGATTAATATAGGCACTAAAAATTCAAAATAGGCTCTTACAAAAAATGAACTACAACATACATTTTTACAGCCTTATGTAAAGAATATAAACATGGGCCCCAATGCTATCAGTAGCATACGAAGATATCACAGATGATTTTGGAACTTGATTTGTCTTTTTACAAAGAGCATACTTGTGTATGTGATGTGAAACATGACACTTCCTTGCGCAATTCACTGAAACCATCTATCTGCTAGGTTAATGGCTTATTGTCATCCTTATCCTAAAATATTCTAACATAATTTATAAAGGGAACACTTATAAATTTCTATCTAATGACATGTGTCATGAAATTTGTCCATTTCAATTGATTTAATTGAAAAACTAAGTTAATTTCTAGAAAAAAGTGGCAAATAGGCATTTATAGGCATTGTATGCTGAAATAGGCATTTATAGACAAAATGAACTTCATGGAAAACAACTCAAGGTCGTTGGTGTGAACTTATGTGAAGTCACTTTTACAATATCTATAATAAATGGCTGTAGGCATTTTCCCTAACATCCGGTCTTTAGTCATTATTCTCTCCTGGGACTTACAGTTCATTGATGCAATTGTTTTCTCATAATTTCTCAGAAAAATAATATCGTCCTAGTATTGCAGAGAATGGACACATAATGGTCTGACCATTGTATATCTGGGGCAGGAAACACACATTCTATAAATAGACGAACCAGGTTGCAATCTGCTCCGCTTATAAATCACATGAGGAGGTGAACTGTAGAGTCATGACACATGTTACTAGAAAGTAAATAATTCATGTAGAATTGGCAGCAATTCTTCTAAGGTGACTTTAACAAACCCTGAGACCATCTGGACAGCTAATTGACATTAACGAGTATAATTAATGTTTATTTATATATTTATTAAATTCTATCCTAATTTTATTGTGCCTAAATATGCCAGTTGTATAAGAAATTGTAACAGAGTCACATTTTCTGTCAAAATAACGTCACAGTTCAACTGAAACATAAATGAAAGAAGCAGTTAAATTAAAGTGGATGCTAACAATATTCAAGTAGAAGCTTAGCCTATTGGTAAAGAAATAATCTTCACAATAGATCAGTTAATATATTTCTTATGCAACATTTGAATAGTGGCAACACACACTAATTTGTCCTTATTGTGAACATTCATAATGCAGCCAACAAAAGGAAGAAGGTTGTCCTGGATAACTGACACTAGTTGTTCTGTTTCTTGAACCATTTACTTCTCTCTTGTAGACTAAGAAAGTAGTCCTTTGACCACAACTTCCAAAAACATTAATGCATATATTGAATGTGCTGCCATCTGCTCATTCTGTTGATGTTTAAATGTTTTAAGGAAGCTATATGTTAGCAGTGAATGAATGACCAAGTAGGAAATGACCAGGTGTAATTGTTTGCAAACAAGTTGCATCTTCAGATGTGTGACATAATGGTAAAGATTTTAACACTGTCTCACTATGATATAATAACATGTTATATTCTTCATAGTTAAGTATTTTTAAACCTGTAATCTTTGTTAAGTGAGTCTTAACACATTTATGTTTAGACTCCCATAAACCACATGTATAAGGATCTCAAACTGGAATAAATTTGCAATCAAAATTGTTTGACATAGCAAAGTTTTTAATACAGGTAACATATCCGAGACAGAAAAAATAATTAAGTTGTGTGTGCTGCCCCAACAAAATTAGCACCATTATCACTAACTCTGCAAAATAATGCTCTGCGGGTAAAACACAAGATAAGTTTTTCTTTTCTTACATAAATACTTATGATGTACAGAAAGCATTGCGGGATATTAAATCTAAAGCCATAGGTGAAGACCATATCAATAAAACTCTTATTAACAAACTGTTGGACATTATCTTACCAACTTTGATTCACATATTTAATGCCTCTATCGTGACTGCAATGTACCCTGACATATGGAAGAAAGCACATGTAGGTCCTATCCCTAAAGTAAACACAAACCCTCTTCCCCTCAACATTATAGACCTATTAGCATCCTATCTACCTTATCAAAAGCACTTGAACAGATTATGAATAAACGACTGACTATTTAAGTGAACTTCTTGACACTTACCAATCAGGATTTTGGGCCCTTTACAGCACGGCATCTGCATTACTTAACATTACTGAGGACATAATTATGTGAGGCTATGGATCAGAGTATATTACTATCCTACCTCTAATTGACTTTTCCAGAGCTTTTGACACAGTTAACTACAAACATTTTACTGTCAAAATTTAAGTTACTAACTTTTTCTGAAAATTCTATTAATTTGTCACTCGTACCTTACTGGCCCACCAACATTGCATTGTTTGTAGGTGATTGGTTTTTCTTCATGGAGGTCACTGGAGTGCAGAGCACCTCAAGGATCAGTATTAGCTCCAATTTTATATTCTATGATACATCGACATAAGTGTCTGCATTAAACATTGCAAATTTCATATCTACGCTGATGACTTACAACTTTATATACATACTAGACCTGAACTAATTAGCGATACAATTAAAGAACTTAATGAAGACCTTGACTCCATAGCAACGTGGACAAAACAAACAGACCTTACTATAAATCCTTAGAAGTCACAAGCAATTGTCATCGTCCATCAAAGTCTATTAAACAAAATATATTATTCATTCATATTTCTGTAAATATAAATCAAACTGAAATTCCATTTAAACCTTCCGTGAAAAATCTTTGGTGTATATTTTATTCTACCAAATTCATAGTTTGGCAGGTTCATTTAAGAGAAACATATAAAAAAAATATGTTCAGTCTTCCCATTCCCTAAAATATTTTAATAATTTTCTTACTTGTACAATTGAAAAAAGTACTTGTCTCGACTTTGATTATGCCGCATTTCGATTATTGTGACTTACTCTTAACTGACGTGAATATCACATTCAGACAAAGACTGCAATGAGTTCATAATGCTTGTGCACGTTATATATGCAACCCTACATAAAGCAGACCAATTAACTCCAGTATTTGAAATGTGGTCTTGGCTCTGATTGGAAGACAGGCGAAAAATACATTGCCTCTGCTTCTTATACAACACTTTGTCCACCTCTTTATATTTCTAACTCGCTTCCATTCCGATATCCTCCCACAATAACTTAAACACAACGATCGAGAGAAAAATTTAACTGTAACTATTCCTGTACATTGAATATCTCACTATTCCTCATCCTTCCCTTGTTTCAGTCACCCAACCCTAGAATTCCTTCCGTTCGTACATCAAGGACTGCCCGAATCCAAAAAACAGTTTAAAAAGAAACTCACTTCAATATTTCCTTAGACAATATAATATATAACAATGTTCCATGTATACTTTTATAATTTCTTTATCTTTAAACCTTCATTACCAAGCCATTTACTTAATCTTATTATAGGTTATTTTTGTTATTATTATATTTATTTATTATTGTAATTATTATTATATTGTTTATTATTATTATTATTATTATTATTATTATTGTTTTTTATTATTGTTTTTATTATTATTATTAATTAATTATTTAATTATTATCATTATTATTATTATTATTATTATAAGTAAAAACTTGTGTAATCCGGATTGTGAGTATGGCAGAAATCTGTCTCACATGTGAACAAATTTATTGGTCACAGCGAAGTAATAAGTCATTTTACGTGTATTTATTATTTTTTTTTTGTACATAAAACAGGTTTCGGGTCCAATGCGGAAACAGAAGGATATTTGTAATACAATTCATGAAAAAAATATATAACGCGGAAGGCATGTAATATAGATTAACCCTCAACAGTATTTATTTTTACTGAAGGCAGGTGCCAAGAACGGCTTTACAAATAGTGATTCGAACCAAATGGGCAAATAAATATCAAACAATACAGACCTAATTATTGCTGAACCCTAAAGTTCAATTGTCAAAAGCTGTCGTATTTCACATGCCGATATGTACTTTGATAATGCCTAACCGCCAAGATCAGTATATTACTGTTTCAACTTGTTCGTTGCAATAACGTGATTGAATAACACGTGTCCCTTGTGTTTTATAATGTCTGAGTAAAAGGAAAGAAAAATAATTAGTACTGAAGAGAAAAAGAAATTAGTGTTACGCATAAAGTAAAAATAAAAATGCTTCCACCATTTATACGCGTTTATGAGTCGTTTGCATTTATATCACACTGTTTGAATGTTGATGAATCAAGAAATTGAAAGACAAAATAAGGAATATATCAACAGAATTCACAGCGAATATGAATCGAATTGAAATACCTTTTAAAAGTGGCAAACTACTAACAACTCACTGGCACTATCGAACCCTTAGGTTCAAAGCCGTGCGGACATAAGCTCCTCCATATATCCCCATCCTGAGCCAGTGTTTTTCCATTATCATATGTATAATCTACTTCCCTCAAATCATAGTTAATGTTATTCTCTCATCTCATTCTTGGTCTACAACTGGGCGTTTGGGTTTCCCACAAAAGCTTCCATGCACGCTTTCATTCCATTCCCATTTCTGCCACATGTTCCCTGCTCATCGCAGTCTATGAGATTTAACTGTTCTCATTATATCTGGCTTCCTATAAAAGACCATGTAATTCACTTTATGCAGTCTCCTCCATAACCTTTCTGTTCATCTCTCTTGGTCAAAACTTTTCCTAAGAACTTTCTTCTCAAATACTCGTAATCTCCCTTGCCCCCTTAAAGTAAGAGTCCATGTTTTGCATCCAGTAATATAACTGTAGAATAACTAGTTTTATATAATTTTCAGTGTAGCGTTTTTTGAAAGGAGTTTGGGAAGTCAAGAGTCTGTAATGCATACTTGCACTCATTTACAGAATTGAAGCCTTTGGTTTATTTCCTTGTGCATCTCATTGATGTTTGTGATTATTGTTCCTTGGTATTTGAAGAATCACGCCAACTTCCTCAAATTTCCCTCATTTGTCAATTAGCTGTCCATTTCCATTAATTTATGAATTTCCTAACGTGTGACCATATATTTTATTTTATTGATATTTAACTTCCAGTCCTAATTTCTTAATGTTACTCAATAGTGTGGTGCGTGTTGGCCTTTAGTATCTCCTCGCTATCGGCCAGTAGTACTACATCATCAGCATAAACTAACAGCTTATTAATACCATTCAGTTGTAAGCCTTCTCATTCTCTAAAGATTTAATGGCATGCTCCTAGTACAAAATTAATAGTAGAGAGATAGTGCTCTCCCTTGCTTCAACCCATTCTGGATTTCAAAAGTGTCCGAAACTGTTTGCCTACCACCCCTACTCTTTGGTGCCATTTTAGACACATTCGTATAAGTCAAACTAACTTTTTAGGAATTCCGAACTCCAGCAGGATACTATATAACTTCTCCCTCTTAATTGAATCATATTCTTTTTTGAAGTCTATATACAGTTGCAGTACAGTACCATTATATTCCACACTTCTTTTCTAAAATCTGTCTTATACTAAAAATCTGATCTGTGTAGACCTGTTCTTCTAAATACACACTGAGGATCCTCCTAGAATGTCCATCAATATAGGGAGTAACTCTGCTTACTAATATATTTTGTTAGAATTTTTTACGAAGTTGAAAAAATGAGATGCCCCTGTAGTTGTGTTGCAATCAGTTTTTATCTCCTTTCCCTTATAAATTGGTACAATAATTCCATTCCTTCCATTCATTTGGAAGAGCTTCTTTTTCCCAATCATACTAAGCAACCAGTGTCTCTTGTCCATCAATGTTCTCCCCCGATTTTATCAGTTCTGGCTGGGATCTCATCTGAACCTGATGCTTTAATACATCGTCAATTTTTACATCGCCATTTCATCAACCACCTAATGCACTTGGCGTCTGCAACCTAGCATTCTGCTGTCTGTAATTATCCTCCTCAATGTCCCTGTTCTCTATTACCTTTATAGCTGATTAAAGTAACGTTTTCCATTCCTATTGAATATACTCCTTGAATCTGCAATCATATCCCCATTTTCGTATTCCGAATTATTTTTGTCTAGCCTGAACCCTTTCTCTCTATACTAATTCCCTGATATAATTCCTCTAATGTTCCTATTTTTTGCATTCATTTCAAGATCATAATCTTCTCTTCAAATTATTCCCTCTTTTACTCTTTCGTAGCTGGTGGTTTTCCGTCTAATACTACCCCATTGCTCTAAATTTACCTCCTTTGTCCGTGTACCGTCATTTTTGCTGCTTCTTTTTTTCAATGGTCGGCACATTACTCATCAACCATTCTTGTTTTGCCTCTTTTTTTAAACCACCAATGGTTCTGAGGCGACAATTTATGTATCTCTTATAGCCTCCCATTCTTTATTTATATCAGTTCTTCTTCGTTTGCCACATTGTCATCGAATATTTCATACGTCAATTCAATTTTAATTAGGTATTCTCCACATTTCTTCCATTTTCAAGTGTTTTTAAATAAAATTGTTCATAATCATATCTTTTAGCGTTTGTTCCTCTCATAGCGATAGCCCGTGTCCCGATTTTCAACTCTGACCAGATGAATGGATCCTATTGCAGTCTGTCCCTCTAACTGATCTAACATCGATGGATGCTACTACTGTTGCCAGCGTTTGTCCACAAATACATGATCCTATTTGGTTTCGGCGGCAAAACAGGAAAAATACTAAGTTTCTTTACTGTCCTCCCTTACCTACAGTAATAATTAATAGAAATTGTTCAAATCTCTAATTAATTAATTTTATTTTGATAATTTTTATTTTATTCTGAACCATGGAACGTATCCTTTATATACCATACAAAAACCATTCCGTATTCACTCATGTGTATTGGAACATAAGGGCTTTTACTTAATAGATGCGAGCCTCTATTGCATCACCCATTAGACAGATACCTGTCTTGCAAATACAATTGTGCTGTAAATCTTAAGTAGTTAAGTTCTAGACTGAGCTTCACAGGTAGCATTCTGAATTTACGGAATAAGATGGCGAAACATATTTCAGTCTCATTAAGTGAAAAGTAAAGTGATCAAGATAATCTCTGACATTTCCAGCCGATGCTCCAAATCAGCTCTAGCTCTGTTAAATCCTAAGGAAATATGATTTCAAGGAATCTCAGCTAGCTGGACAGTTTAAAGAAACACATGTATGGGAATGAAGTTTGCTGGGAATCAAAGAATGTGGATAAATGTGTTAATGAGCGAAAACCGAAACTGCATACTTAATTTCAGGATACCAACCTAAAAAAATTCTTAAGGGCGACGAAATGGGACTTTTTTTTTGTGCAGTACCACATAAGTCGCTCATACATACTGTACTTCACTTTTCATGGCAGCGACACGAACAAAGGGTACATAAAAGACATACGTACTTCTATAATCTAAGATAATCAATAAGTTTTAGTTTTTTTTTATAATATGGATTTGTCCAATGTGGGGAAAAAAATTGTCCATGCAATTCCTCTTTGACAAGTTTTACTGTATTATTATATTATTATTTTTCTATCTTACCCTGTCAAATTTATATTATGTAGTCCTATCCTATTATGTTCATATCATAATTCTTATTATATGTATAATTTAACCTGGTCGTAAGAACTCCATCACTAAAATAATAAATAAAATAAATAAAAATTAGCTCCCTTTTGACTGAAGTAACAAGTCCATTACATTTGAATAATGTAAGACAAAGAGACAGAAAATATTAAACAATTTTAGCTGATGATAACGTTCCACAACAATTATACTAATACTTCAACACATACAGATAATGAGCTCTGTTAAACAAGATGGCAATTATCTTCTTGGGAAAGATCAACATGGAGTAAACACGGATGTGGACTTTCACCGGTCTTTTCATTATATAACATGAATAAATTAATAAATGATGGAGAAAAACAACCGAGGATATACCCATCAATAGAACCTAACTCGAGGCTAATTCTTTTTGCAGATGATTTAGCTTCTTCTGTCATTCTTTCCGAAAATATTTGCAACTATCATTTATAATTTCAAGAAATGGTGCAAATTAATAATGAAACATTACAAAAGTAAAATTATGGCATTTCATGGGAAGGACCCCATCAAAGTACAATCTGTCTCCAAATACATTTTAGAGAGACTAATCATTTAAATATCTGGATATATCTCTCTATCTGGATTGAAAAGGATATCCCTGAAAAGATTACTAGTTATATAAAAGTTTCAGGATTATAATCAGTTATAGGAACCATCCCTTGTACAAAAACAACCAGATATGTTTAATAATAACACTTTGGCGAGACCATTGTTGACCTATGGTAGTGAAGCATGGCACTAAAAGAACAACATTAATATAATAACAGCTTGTGAAATGAGATTCATGTGCAGACGGCGTTACACCAGATGGGATCGGAAAGGAACACCGATCTTAAAAGAATTGAAGACTTACCCCATTTGGAATATATAAACAGTACCAACTAAATTGGAAACACCATCTAAAAGAATGAAGTTGAATCGGGATCCCCAAAGCGGTTTGTAATTAATATCCAAGAGGACGAAGATATCACTGGGTCCATCCGATAAACGCTGGAGGGAAAATTTTCTATCGATCATAACAGTGCCTTGGCCTATCCTTGAAGGAAGAAGAAGAAGAAGAATAAAATTATTAAATCGCATATGAAAACTTGGAGAACTATCACGTGATTGCCATTATAGGGAAATGTCTCTTAACATTTTATATTAGTAGTTTTTCTGAATGTCAGAAACTCTATTTGCAACAAAACATGAAGTTTTATAACTAACTAACTTAACTATCTACCCGTAGGTTTTATGTCTGTGTGCAACATAAGCTCTCCATACATCCCTATCCTGACCCAATTTCCCCTGTATAATCTGCTTCCCTCAAATCATGTTTGATGTTTTCTCACAACTTATTCTTTGGTCTATCACCACTGGGCGTTTTCCCTCTAGTTTTCCTACATTATGCTTCCCCTGCCCCCTCTTTCATCCCCATTTATTGCCCATGTCCTGTTAATCCTCATCTACAAGATTTAAATGTCTTATTAAGTTTTTCGTACAAATGTCATATAGTCCTATTAAGCAGTCTCCTCCATTCTCCTGTCTGTTCCTCTCTTATTTCTCTTCCCTTAATGTAAGAGTCCAATAATATAACTGGACAACAATAGTTTTATAAATTTTCAGTTTATATTCTTTGCGAGATTCGGGTTGACCAGAGTCCCTGTAATGCAACAATGGCATGTGCATGACGAGAATGAGTCTATGTTTAATTTCTTGGTGATCTCATTCCTATTTTGTTAATTATTGTTCTAGGTATTTGGGATTCCAAACCATTCTCTTTCTGAAAATTCCCCTCATCCTCACTACGTGACCGTTTATATTATATAATGTATTTGTATATGT